>DWQX01002820.1:0-20087 GCA_018245475.1 Pharmacophagus antenor
GCGTCGGAGTTGGCTCCCGGATCTGCGTAACTTATTTATTACCCTTACAAAAGATTATACATTTCAAACCCTCATTAGATGGTTATACCAGTTGATATGAAACGATAGTATTAGTAGGGTATTTTTTTCATCAGTTACGGGCTAACGCTTGGCCTCGATTTCACTTGATATTAAGTGCAATGAAGCCATAGTGATGCGTGTTAGTCCAGAGTACGTCCGGTTCTTCTATATACGGCTGCTAGAGAACAGCAATGCTGTTGACATTAGAAGTGGGTGCTAGTCAGGCGGGTTCGAAAAACCACCATCTAGACTCCACTAGTACTGTGGCCCGGGAACCGACGCCGGTTCCTCCGCGTAACACTTCGGCCACGGAAATAGTCAAATATGCAGTCCATTAGTTACTCATATATACATACGTTATTTGATGATTTTAAAGCCGCAGATTAGTTGAAATAATAAACTAAAATCCGAGTTCCGAGGCAGTTAGTAGTAATTGGATTTTTCTACTCATCAATGTATGAAGAGTTACTTTGAAAAGTCGATCTAATGCAATTTTTTTTTTTTTAGAAATGCACACTTAATTCGCTGTATGATATTCAAGAATAATACTCCGCTTACGATTCGTAGTTACTCGGGCAGTGTTTGGCCCGCTGTCTAGACGCTGTATCAGACTGTTTACGCTTCGGAGAATGCAATCGACTGCGGTATACAGGCAGAATAAAATGTTTTATAGTAGACACTAAAAATTGTTGCGGCACTCGTTTCTATTGTGCTTCGGCTTTATTTAAGTTTTTATTTGTTGCTATAATAGTTGAAGCGAAAGGTCATTTAAGTGGATTTATTCCAGTACACGACCTAGTTCTCAACCGGGGCGACATGATTTGTAGTTTATAATTTATGATTGATGAACCAAACATCACTGGAGAAGTTACGATTCACAGACTCCGCTGGATGGGGCATTAGTTGACGATTGAAGACGATGGAAGCGTCAAAAAAGTGCAAGTCGGAACATGGAATGGCCGCCGACCTCTCGGCCGGCTCAGGTACCGTTTGAAGGATGTCGTAGAACATGGCCTACGCGAGCTCCGTGCAGTGGACTGGCAGGAGACAGCGAGACAAGCAAAGCTGGCGCTCGTTGTGTTTGAAGCCACGACCCACTTTGGATCTTTACGCCAGAGATATAAGTAATTTATGATTATATAATAAATAGTTGTTTTCGTAACCATTGGTAAGTCAACAGTGTTAATTTTTTAACCTAGGATGATTGGCGAGCATATGATCAAACATTAATTTTGTTTAACCATGTTCCGAAAGTCATTATACTCGTATTTCGCTATCGTGAATCGGTATCTTCGGCATCACGGTTGCTCTAAATGGATGGACCGATTATAATTCAGTTTTTTTTCTATTTAACTAGCGATATGATTGCGAGCGCAATTCTCTGTCATCCATCTAGCTTACTTATTTTTAGAGCGAATAGTAATAATAATAGTTAATAGATTTTTGTTTGTGGTGTAATTTTCAATTCTTCTCGAATTGGCAAACTGTCGCTATAATATTGCCGTGTATCCCATCGCTATCTTCAGTATGTTTGTCACTTAACATCAGATAAAATGAAGGTTCATAGTCGAGTTTTTGCTAATGTCTATGTAAATTTAGAAATCGTGAGAGTAGAAATATAATCAGTTGTCGTCAGCGGTATCTCCGGACCGATACGAATTAGGGGCCTTCAAGGAAAGAGCTTACACCTTCTTTAAAGGTCGCCAACGTAATAATGAGTCCCCGAGTGTTGCGACTGTCTATGGGCGACGGTGATCATTTTCCAAGTGAACCGCTCGCTCGTTTACTTACTTTTCCTATAAAAAAGAAAATAATAAGGTTAAGTAAAATTAGCGGGCAAGTTCAACAATGAAAGCAGCCGTTCAAAGTTTGAAGTGTTCTCGGTTTGGTGGAGTCGTGAAAAAATAAAGTCGGCAGGGTCGTCGCGGAACTGTAGGGCGTGACGGTCCCCACGCCCGTCGCCGCCTGCGGGCCTTTTTGACAAATTATTATTTTTATTACTCGGCCGCAATAAAGACTGGGGGGAGGGGGGACAACTCGGAGAATTAATTGAGCGTGGCCAATAAAGTTACGAGAAAGCGTAATTATGGAAACTACCATAAAATATAAGCGGCGAAGTTACTACGTTAGGAATGAAGTAAAGAATTTTCTTTTATGTTATATATTCACTCGAAGCATTCTTACCCGTCGAGATTTTATTATTAAGTGTCGAAGTGAGATCAAGTAGAACGATTACAGGAAGGTAATTAATGCGGTTCTATGTATAATCATAAATCTTTAGAATATGTATATAATAATGCAGAAGGGATCCAAAGACTAATCCTGACTCTTTAAGGATGTTGTAAGATGAACACGATATATAAAAAGTATATGATAAATGTAAGTTTAGACGTGGTACATGTCAATAATCTAATTAGTTTAAGTCTAATTAATGACTTCCGGTTTAAACGATGACGTCACGATACGGAATAAAATATCGGAAAGAACAAAAATGGATTCCTTCCCCTACTACAAATACCGTTTGTATTAATGTTACATAATCCATATTAATAATCCGATAAAAATTAGCATGTCTGAGATTTCGATGTTTCAAAATGTAAACTCAACTGGTATAACATTACGCGAACGACAACAACTTCCGATTGAGATGCGATCCGCTGCACTAAGTGCGTAATTATTAAAATAAACAGAGCTTTGAAATGCATCCGACGGGGAGTCCGTAATGGCACTATAGCGCCTCCGACGCTTCTTTGTCACAAAGACGCTCCCGCGGCAAATTGCACCGACTGCTCGGCGAATGTTGTTGTTTTTTTTTTATTATTCACAAATCAAAACAAGACGTCGGTATGCGACCTCATACGAGCTGCTCGAAATTCATCAGATTACAGCGCTCTGTCACTTGAAAGGAACAACGTTTGGTCCGATGACAAAAGGTGGTACATTCCCCATTCTGCAGTTGTTCATTTTAGTGTCATAAAAATGTTATTCCATTTTTTTTTCGTGACTATTGTTTTCGAAGGGCGCAGAGTTACAGCGCTTGTTTAGTAGCATGTAGTTTCATGATATTTATATAATATTTCGAAACCAATGTAGATCAAAAAATAAGGTGACCATAAGACGGCGCGTGTAGAGTACGTACCCATTAGATCTAGATAATCTTTGGCAAATAATCTTTTTACACGAATTAGGACCTCATTGGTAATTTAACATCAAGTGAAAAGGTCAACTGTTATCCCGTAGCCGAAAAAAAAATCTAAATCTATTGGTTTAGGCATATTTTGTCATTACAATATCCGTTGAAATATGCTATAATATAAAATTAAAAACGTGTATATTCAGCATTCAATATAAAAAAAAGTACCATACATGAATCATAAAATTTATAACAAGTTTTTTACTCTGTATTTAGCGGGTAAAGATGTCTTTGCATGGTTTTAACTGCGCTCTGTGATATTTCAAAAAATAATCCACCGTTAATTGATTAAGAAGCGAGTAGGTTATTTTTTTTCCTGCTTCTTTATAATTGTACTATAAGTTGCATTCATTTATTCTTTGATGTACAATGTTTGATAAATATGTTCAATCAGAGAAGTATAAAAAAAATTTCTTTCATTTATTAATGTACGCCTACTTTTATTATATACAAGGGAATCATGTTACCAAAACATTTCCATTAACCGTTCGAGTGCGGGAGATTTTTCTGTGTATATCTTAAAATTACGGAACGTAATGCATACTTATTTTTACTTGACTTTATAACCAGAATGTTGTGTTTTGTCGGCTATTACATGAGTGTTTATTTTTATTGTTATATTATAAAAAAAACATAATTTTAAAGTCATAGAAACTACAATAACTATGTATATAATTGTTCTAAACAGCGGCTTGGTCACGCTTTTACGCTTTCTTGGCTACATAAGAGAAGCGCAATGGGGCTTCGCCCACTCAAACGGTTAAACATTCGTGTCCGTAAGCCAATGTCCATTGGCATTTCGTTTTAACAATAGATCTATCGCACCCGTCATTTTGACGGACCAAAACTAGATAAAAAATCTCGTATACAAATAAACGTTTGATTTTTTAAAATCTTTTATTCTGCATTTGACAACTCTGTTCTAAACATTTTATTGGAAAACAAGGATAAAATAATGCAAAAAAACTATCGCAGATACGAAAAGAAAACAATTAAAAAGTGTGTCGGTAAATCTAGTGTTAAAATTAATAAAGTCGGTTTAAACAATTCCGGCGCCGGGTATTGCATTCGAATGCACATCGGCGGCCAAATACCGCAGTAATATGGGAGCACGCAATTTCGACAATATTGGATACAATTCAAACGTTAGTAAGAATTTCGCTGCGAGACTGTATGGGAGATATTCGGAGTATTGGAGTAATCTACAGAAGAATACATAAATTTATTTATGAAAATTTTATTTTAATTAGATTAATTCATGGTCTCTCACAATCGTGTTTAAATAAATTAATTAATAAATAAAATAATTATTTAAGGCTTTAATGAACAAATTTGTACATAAGGGAACTTAACGCCAAAATTATATTCTCCGCCAGTGTATCTTAAGGTTGAGCAGAGATCAATATGAATATGGGGTGCGTAAAAAAAAATAGTAAAGAATAAAAAGTAAAAAAATAAGTTTTAAATATAAATCTATATATGCATAAGATCATACACAAAGAATAATAATAAAGTGTACACAAAAACCATACAAATAGAAAAAAGAAAGGTAGTAAAAAAAATGTTATTACGAAAAGTTAAGTTATTCTATTAAGAAAAGGTCCTAGAGCATACGTTTTAAAGATTGCTTAATCACATTTTTGATGACATAATTGTATCTTGCAATGTTAAATAATCTTTGATATCTTTAATTGTGTGATTTTTCAAACCCGCCTGGCTAGCTACCACCGCACCGACAATATAAATAACGGCATTGCCCTGTTCGAGCATTCATACATGTGAGAGCCAGATGTATTCTGGGCGAACACGCTTCACCATCTACGGGCTCATTGTCACTTACCATCAATTGAACTTAAGCTCAAGTGTTAGCCCATAACCAATAGAAAGAAGACACCCCTACTTCTGTGGACCGGGAATCGAGCTTGGGACTTCCACATTACAAGGTGAGCGGTTAAGCTACTGCGCCATGGAGGCACACAGAATCCGGAGATATTCATTTGCAAAGACAGTACTAAAAATTTAATCATTAACTAAAAATATACAAACTCTTTCGAAGCTAGGGAAATCCGATTAAAAGGTAACACCTGTAACGGGACGGGTCTACGTCACAAAGGTATAAAAACACTCGTGCGAGGGTAACATATTAGCCGGCTGCGATCGGATAGGCAAACAGCCTGTGAAGCTGGATCGCTCGGTTTCCACCTCAGAAAAAATGCAGTGGAGTTTTTTTCTTGTTCTGAAGGGGGAGGGGTGGGGGGGCGAAAACGAAGCCCGCTTTTGAGGACGCCTTTTGTGCGAAACGTCCGAGTAACGGGAAACAAAAGCAATGGGTTACAATTTTAACAGTTCAAAAGTGTGGAATTAGCTTTCAGTACGTTGGCTTTCATCGACGACTGTCAGTATACCATTAAAAGATTTAGTTATTAACTTCTACTATGTTTTAGGACGAAATTTACAAATTAATATTTTTTTTTCTGAAAAAAAAAAATTAAATATTACGATAAATAAATTGGAAAAATTATAAAGAGTTGAAAGAATGAAAGTAATGTTTTTTTTTTTATGTAAAAACGACCTAAATGAATACAAAAAATGTTGAAAAATATAACAAAATCAAATAGGCGAACTCAGGTAATTAACTGATTTTCAAAATACACCTTGAAGAAATTTATAAGAGCTTCCGAAGAATAACAAAACTTTTGAACGAATTAAAAGAAAATACGTGTATTTACATAAATTTAACACACAATAAATTATAAAATTAAAAATTATAAAAATAAACCAAGACACACATTAGTAGAAAAAAAAAATTATAAGAAACTAATAATTAATTGTTGATATTGTTTTTTGAAGGAAGATTAGGCAAACGAGCGAGCGGTTCACCCGATGCAGAGTGATTATCATCGACCAGAGACCGCCGCAACACTCGGCTAGTCGCTACTGCGTTTTTGTCACCACCATCAGTTATCCATCGCCAATTGAACTTATTAAATGACAATTATTCAATTACTCATCGGGTATTAAACAGTGATTGATGTTAAATAAGTAGTATTAATTAAAATTCAGGTGGTACGAACACTAGCAGCGGCTAATCCCGCCGCGTCTCGAACAACGGCTCCTCGTTCCCTCATAACTTAATTAAAATTTCAAAACTAAAGCTCAACTCCGGCCACGTTCTGCCGGTACACGACGGGTGTACATTAGTGTATATACCAAATTTAGCTGTGTTCCGGCAGACCGATGTGAGTCAAAGTAGAGGTTGAGCAAATTCCACCACCATAAGTATAGAGGAATTTGTATGGTGTGAGGTCTTTTCACACTAGACCATTACCGGACCCGTTATTATGACGTACCAACCCTACGTAAAAAGTTTCGTATACCAATATGCGTTTGAATTTTTTCTTTTTTTACACCGCACCTGGCAACATTGTTCTATACATTTAATTGTTAAAGAGGAAAAATAAAAATACAATAATGCACAAATTTACTACAGACTCGAAAAAAAAACTATAAAGTTGTGTCGGTATATCCAGTGTTAAAGCTATATAGCATGTTGATGTCATCTGGCGCCTAAAATTTTTATGATACAGAGTATTCAAGTCAGCCATGCTTCAACATCCACGGCCTCATTGTCACTTAATGTCGTTTGAATTTGATGTCAAGTGGCCTTATCTATTAATGTTTTGCATTATGTTTATACTTGAAAATTCACACGTTGCATCGTTATTTTACAATAAAATTTATACGATTATAAAAACGAATAACTTTGAGTTGTTTTTCTTAAGCCAAAATCTTACTCAGCGAAAACGTTTCCCCATCTACGCCGTAATTATCATTTACCATCATGTGAAATTGAAGTCAATTGTTAGCTCATAATCGACATAAAAGTTATAATAATAATAAAATAATGTAATATAATAATCTTATTTATCTTTTTATAAAAAAGGAGGACCATCAAAATTGGATCGGACAGTAAAAATTGAGAATACCTCATTGTAGTCGATTATGGATTATATTTACTTTTAACTGATGAGATTACTGTGTAATTCTAAATGTAAATCATAAAACGTTTATTAAAACGTAATTAATTAAGTCATAAAACTGGGTCAGAATTATCAGAATATATCAGCATGCGAATTGCTCAAATAGCCGAGTTGCGTTGTAAATTTTCGCTAATTGGAAAAGTTGTCATTTCGTACAGTTCTCGGAACAAATCCGTATATAAACGATCTCAGCGAGCGTGTCATTTAAATTAGACGTGTTACAACATCTTATAATTCAATGATGAATTATAAATGAATGTATTCGTGAATTGGGTCAGTCCGACAGAAGAATTTATGACATAATTAAAAGAGTGGATCGACCTGGCCCAGCGAAGACGTCTGCTCATGAAAAGCAGTAATGACAATTTGCATCTTCAGCGATTCCTTCTGACGGCGAACGCTTTCACAGCAAATTGCTTTTTCCCCGTACAAAGTCAAAAATTCAAATACGAGTTGATAATGGAAAGTCGTAATTGTAGTCAATTCTTTTTTTTTCAATAACAAATTAAATTTTAAAGACGGTATAGAAGTACCTTTTAAATATAATTTAATACAAGATGTTGGCGAATAGTTTTAATTAATTAATTTATTTATGAGAGGTTCACGTCAAATAACAAATATGTAATAATGCAGATTTAAAACCTTATCAAGGCCGCCGCTCGTCTATATTTTAGGGTAATTAATACCAGCCTATTTCAATTTCCATTATTTAAATTTTAAAAAGCTATTTCAGTAATTTCATATCATTTGAAGTAACAAAAGTATTGTTAATAACACATTATTCAGCACGTAGCTGATGGACAATCAGCGATTGCTTACACAGGCTTTGTTAAAATGAAATAATCGTTAAAAAAAAAACCGCTGAGCGATGAAAAGTAAAACATTATTCGATTTTAAACCCTCTAAATCTCTATAGAAACGTCGAAACTATGATTTAGATAACCTATGAGCTATTTATTATAATTACAGCATAGAGCAGTCTCGATCGAGGCTCGTTTTTTACAATGATAGATAAGTGGATCGAAATTGTTTCAGCTTAGGGGCCGTTAGCGACGAAATGGTTTATATTTATTCAATTAATTAGAATATTCCTAAAAGTATTGTGTGAATTTTTTAATGCATAATTTTAATTAAAAAAGAAGGTATTCCGTAAAAGCTCAGTAAGCGCTGGCTAGTCTTAAGCCGCCCAGTCCGCTGACGGGTACTGAACTGTGCGCGTATTTGCTTACTTCATATCAAAGGGGCCTCATAAGAAGGCTCAAAGTCACCCAAAGGGCAATGGAGAGAGCTATGGTCAGAGTTTCCTTACGCGATCGAATCAGAAAGGAGGAGATTCGCTGGAGGACCAAGGTTACCGACATAGCTCTCAGAATAGCCAGACTAAAGTGGCAATTGGCGGGGCACATTGCTCGCCGAACAGATGGCCGTTGGTAACGAAAAGTTCTTGAACGGCGACCGCGTGCTGGCAAACGCAGAGTAGGCAGACCTCCCACAAGATGGACCGACGACTTGAACAAAGTCGCTGGGACAGACTGGATGAGAAAAGCGCAGAGCCGTTCGTCGTGGCGATTCTTGGGGTAGGCCTTTGTCCTGCAGTGGATGTGTCTTGGCGGATATGAATATCAATCTTTCTTGTTTTGTACTGTATAGTTTGTATTAGTTTGTGAACTTAAAGTAAACTGTTATTTTACACAACCAAGAATGTTTTTGTTAGTGTTCACCCCGGAGCGAACTTGGAACATTTACGAGAGCTTTGATGTTACAGAGTGTCGCACGAATTTACAACATCAATCGTTACGATTAATGATTAAACGCTTTCACATATGAGATACGGAAATGTAATCTTACATTCTAATTTCCTTCATCGTACGCGTATAATCAAATGCTTGTATATAGTTATAAAATCTACATATCTATGGATATAAATGGCTTCTGTTCTTGCATTTGTCGAGACACAAACATAATTAGGGTAACAGGGCCACTCTGTTTTATTATTATAGTTACAGTTAACTGCATATACTTTAATTAAAATAAATAATAACAATAGATTAAAATCACACTGCATTTTATATGAAAATTAACCACAGTTAGTGTTCCCAGGACTTAATCCAGCTGTTTTATTCCATCATAGCATTACACCATACGATGCAAAATTCCGTCCTCACACCACCTGGACGTTTGACAATCTTCCGTTGTGCGTTTTAAGTGCACATTTCCAAACACAAACACCCTTTGGAATCAATTGTCGCCAGCGGTATTTTCGGACCGATACGATTTAAGAGCCTAATAGCAAAAAGGCCTTCTCCCTGACTCCCCGAGTGTTGCGGCTGTCTATGAGCGACGGTGATCACTTTCCACGAGGTGAATTGCTCACTAGATAGCCCATTCTTCCTATAAAAAAAAATATTACTGAATGAAGTCAAAGTGATACCTTTTCAATTGAATTCCGAATCAAATTTATTACATTACGAATTGGCAGAATTTTATTGATTTTGTACACACGAATTCATTCCCTATTCGTTTATGTCAGTAAATTATACCCTGATAAAATCATATCGCACAATGTTTTATAAATTGAAAAAGAAAGTACTAAAACAGAAAGGGAGAGTGCTTGAAGTAAGATTGTCAGAAAAAAGTATAACGTAAAATATTTAGAAGAGTTAAAAAAATGATTTTAGGTTTGCATTATTAGCACGAGGATTTCATAAAAAACATCATGAAAGGAGGAAACCAATCCAAAGTTTATATGAAGAAATACAAGATGACAATGCCCTCCATGCGAAAATTGATCCAATAAATTGAATGGAACAATAATCAGTGTTGAACTAAAAGTACCTTGAGTTAACGAAAACCTATTGTACACAGTAAGTAAACAGTCTTTAGACGCATTATAACAACACTGGAATTCGTAAATGAACAATATAAGTATTCATTTAAAGCGTTGAACGCGCGCTGCTAGTCCCCGCGGAGCGGAAACAAGCGCTCGCGTCACTTCCTCATAATTTAATTTCGCAACTGCAGCTTACTGCAATTTAATCTGCGACGGGGATTCCCCTGGCTATTTTATGCAGCTCAGCCCGCTCTCTCTATCAAAACGCACCGCTTAACACAATTTAAAGTGAAGCAAAATTGAATAGTTCAACGGGAAGCACTGTTTTGACGATGTATTTTACTTGGGTATTTTTTAATGTCTATTTCTTATAAGACAACCGACTTTGATGGAGTACTTTTTTGTTTGCATAGCTACATCATCGAACGTGTTCTCTTAAATATAATAAAAACTCCGGTTCAAGCGTTTGAAGATTATCAGTTCTCTTTTAATTACGATTATTCTAAAATTTTAGTTTGAATGTTATTATTTACCAAACATTTTCTTTTTAGTCACAATTTCTATTCTATTTTCTATAAATTAAAAGTAAATCGATAAACGGTTTCCGAACTGTTAAATAAAAACTAGATCAATATCTTCGCTCAGTGGCTATTAAAATTGAAAAAGCTTTCGGTTAACTTAAGAACTGTTATACTTTGAGCCTCTGAAAGTTTGAGCGGGCACTTAAGACGATCTTTTTTATTTTCAAATCTATTTTAATTACGAAATTAAAGAAGGTTATGTAGAACTTAAAACTACGGTGCTTCGTAAGCTAGTTAAGTACTTATAAATGCAGTGATTTTTTTTAATATCAGTTTTGCATTACGAAGAGCTGCGTTAGAAGTTAATCTACCTTTGACTATTTACAGGTACTATGACTCTATATATATATAGTAGTCATAGTATATGAATCAATATAACGTAAAATTTTACATGTGTAAATTTAACATTGCCCATTGGTTTGTTCGTAATCGTCTGGCTAGCTACCACCACCCCTTCAATTATATGAGAGCCAGAGTATTTTGGCCGAGCAGGTTTCACCATCTACGGTGTAAACCCATTGATTATTAAAAAAATGATACAATTTAAACTAGTATTTTTTCAATGGACTAAATCATTATTTTTTGGAAAGAACCAAAATCAATTAAATACCAAGCGTAAACGTAGTTCCATTTAAAAACAAAAACTATAAATGATGATAATTGTAAAGTACCAGGAGCGCATATTTTAAAAGTGTTCGTCTAATTTAATTTGCAGACTTCAACGAAAGATAAACGACGCGACGTTCTCGGAGGCGAACACGTGCGCTTAAGAAGTAATTTTAATAACTAAAGAACAAATTTAATTAACTATCTTTAGTATCCAGCTTGCATGGAGTGTTTACATATGCGAAATTAATTTCATTCTAAGAAGTTTCAATTTGTAAACTTCTATATATATTTTGGTAATTTTTAACTTTCAAAAACTATATTAATTTGAGTTTTCGAATCCCGGCCCATAGGTGTAGTGGAGTCTGGATGGTGGTAGGGTCATTCGAACCCGCCTAGCTAGCTACCACCCTCAATGTCAATCTGCCGCTATAACAGCATTACTCTGTTCCGGCAGTCATAAATTTGAAAGCCAGATGTATTCTGGGCGAACACGCTTTACCATCTATGGCCTCATAGTCAAAATCAGGTTAAATCGAGGCTGTGTTAGCTCATTACCTATAAAAAAAAACTTATGTAACATAGACTATTGTTAGATTGCTATATAAAAAATTATTATTTAACTAGCGTCCATACAATCATCCTTTTCTTAAGATGCTATACCTGATTGCTTAGAAATTGTGATAGTATGGGAACTTGCTCTAATTTTTACTAATTTAATTTATTATCTTTAGTAAGGCATGGTGAGAGTTTTGAATTGATTATCACTATCTGTATCTTATATGACCGCCGTCTTATCTCGCGCGATTCCGGAATCAAACCCAAGACCTTCGTGTTAAAACTCAGGCTGTATGCAACTGTGTAGTGAAAGTTTAAGGTTCAGACGATTTTCCACGACAGTGCCACTTAGGCGATAGGGCACAGTAGGTTTTAGTGGGTATACCCTTGCGTTGTTCGTTGGCAGAGGTGAGCCCCACACACATCCGTCTGGCCCCGACAGAAGACGAGACGGCGCCTAACAATCCTTACTGTATAAAAGGGCTGTATACAGCAACGCCATGGAGGCAGCTGATAACCATAATATGAATACTAATTGTATTAAATACAATAATGAATAACTTCACTAAATTACGTGAACAGTATCACGCCTCCCATTCTTATGATCTAATCGGATAAAGTTTTATAAGTTGGAACTCGTTTGCAACGGGAGTCTGAAATTATTTGCCGGGATGAGAACGGAATGCCCGCGCCGCAACTTCGCTTTGAGTTTCAACTTAGTTAACATGCTGCCTGAATCATTCGGATGTCGTTGAGCGTAAAAAGAATTTAAAGGCACATGTTAGATGTTCCAATTTCAAAAATTCGAATAGTAAGGCGAATTTATTGTTTTGGAAAACGGTATTCGAAATTTAAAATTTTATTCCGTTTTAATTTTTACGTCCGTGATTTTGTTAGATTTTATACTAGCTATTAGTATGGTGTATTGTAAGTAGCCAAATTTTCTTTGTCCAATACCAAATGGTATAAGCGACGGTGATAACTTTCCATCAACTGAACTGCTCGCTCTTTTGCCTACTCTTCGTATAAAAAAAGAATATGAAAAAAGCTTTTAATTAAAATAATCTCAAGTTTTGCACAAAGAATAAATTTAATTTCTATCAATCATTGGGTTACTTAAAGTTCCATATCCGAACACTTAATCCTAAGTACCGAGTGGATTCAGGAGTAACTCTACGGTAATTGAGTATTCGAAAAGCTTTCGAAAACAAACGCAATCTTGGAATTTATAGAGCTGTTATCGGACCCTCGAAATTGAGTTGGTATTTTTTTCCAGTGCAATGTGCCTTAGATCTAAGTCATTGAAATAATTTGAATTACTGATCAACACCTATATCAGTTAGTATAGACTATGTAACTAAATATTAAAGAGAGACTGAGAAATATTTTTTTTTTGGACGCTATATGCTAAAACTTGACTTCGAATTCACCAGACGTTTAGTGACAATGAGCTCGTAAACGGTGAGCAGTGCACATCCAGAACACTTTTAGCTTCCATAAGTATGGCTGTTGGAACACAGAAATACTATTATAGTGGCGTATTGATATATCGAGGACAAATGCTAGTCAGGCGGTTTTGAACAATCTTAACACAAACAACAATCCACTACTAGTGTGGCCTAGGAATCGAACACTTCGCGTTACAATAGAAGCGATAAATCACTACGCCACGGGAGCAGTCAAAAAGCTAATTAGAATAAGTTGACCATTTACTCCACTAACCGTATTGCGATCATACGTTATATCTTATACTTACCGTCTCTTTCACACTATTAGAAATACATATTCAAAAAAACTTTGTAACTATTACGGTTCATGAGATAGAGCCCGCTGGCGAACCAGATAGCGGAGTGTCAGTAATAAGGTTCCCGTTGTCACCCTTTGCGTACGGAATCCTATAAAATGACGTCACAAAATGATATTTATGCATATATGCATTAAGTCTTTGCGCTTGGCTACAAGCACAACACAGCTAGCAAATGCTCCTAGTGGTAAATTTTAAATGCGGCAAAAATCACACATATCCGAATAGGCAGTTTTGAAACGGAAATAAAAATGGAAGTTTGAGACGGGCCATCCGTTCTATTTGTATATTTCACTGCAGACGTATCGACAGCGCAGTTCCAATCGTAAATCTTCATTCCGACGAGAGAAAGCGGCGAATGCAAACAACTTCGCAACGTAGGAAATAATTTCGAAACGATTTTTTTTTAATACAAAGTAACATATAAAAAGTTGAAGTTATTTGGTGATAAAGCGTTACATCTGCCTTTAACAATGAGGCGTTTAGGTGGCATATTTACCATCCTCTAGTCTAGAGATGTTAGTGATAGGATTGAGGTAAATTTGTCGCGGAAGTGTACGGGTAGTCGGTTTTTAAGGTAAGTGTACTTTGTGAATACTATACCAGTAAGCGAGCCTGCGGAAGGACGGCAATGTGCATTATTACGTAGACATCCCAGGCTCTCTTAATGCGTTGAGGAATAACACTATGATGAGTTTATATAGTAAAAATCCCACATAACCAATCCTTCATTAGAAACGAGATTGTCTCGTTGAAAATTTCCTACCCAACAAAAATATTAGGACATTACACACTCCTCTCACTTCATTGCGCTTGAAACGTCAATATGTTGTGTGTGTCTCACTACCTAACCTTACTAGCTACAGAGCTCTTCGAATCGCAACGCAGTAATTTTTGCCGCCATCTCTCTCACTTGTAGTCAGCGATATAATTAGTTTCATAGATAACATAATTCCTCAGCGCCTATACTATCGATCTTATCCCCATTTATTTTATGCTTTCTAGTTAATTCAAGTTAAAAATTAGTTTATTTAAAATCGGTTTTCTAGTAACACTTTTTGAGTTCGAAAATTTAAAGTATGTATCCCCATTCGCCAACTTTTCACCGCTTCTTAAGAGCTCTAACTGTAAATGCGAAATGGCAAAAAACTCCCCAGCAGCACGCTGCGTTTGTATATATAAAAAGAATAATTTAAAATTAGGGCCCATGCAAACTAAAGCAGTGTTCAAAAATATTTATCACACAAGAAAATTATAAAAAAAGAATAGATATAAAAATCCACCGTAACCAGAACCCTTTCGCGGATATGTCATAAAGAGCCATCACCAACTGGAACCGGTAGGAAAGTGACCAGCCCAAGAATAAATCGGTACCACCGAAAAGTTGCGAAGGCATAATGAAAAACAACTTAAAATATTCCTACTTTTCACAAAGTTCTCGCTACACCGTTTCAGTATTAAAAAAAAAATGTTGTTATGTTCATGAATTCTCTTTAGATAGTTACATTGCTGTTTGCGGAGTTCCGTTAAAATGGTGGACTAATTAAGTTGTCTCCGAGTCTGCGCCATCTTTCTTGTCAAAGCAAGCACCCCGTTGTTACTTCCTGATAAAGAACGTTATTTATTATAAAACGTATATTATATGTCAGAGCTAAATTAATTCGAACATTTATAATTCATTAGCGAAAAATCTAAACAACAACTTGACAATAAATATCCTTTAATAAAATTAACTCCTTAACTGCCGTCGACGTATATATACGCCTCACTGATGAAGGTAAATAGGTTTTATCATGCAAAACGCACCGGTTTTTTTCCTCTAATACACCGCCTAACTAAGCGCGTCTGTATGAAAAACGGTAAAACTGGATAGCGCATCTCGTAATTCTTCATCGGCAGATAATGGGTGAATATATACATGCTTACACAGTTATAGAATGTTGTACTTTTAAGTGTTATAATCGATGTCAATGTTACTTTAATAAACACTTGACGACAATTTCATCCGATGTTAAATGACAATGAAGCCGTAGACAGTGAAGTGTGCTCGCGTAGAATACTTCGAGGCTTCCGAGCTCATTTGCTTCGGATTTGAACCGCTAATAAAATTCTAATTATAATTCGCCATAAATATGTATAAAAGTTTGTCAACTTTACATTAACTTTTATATTACAAATGCTAGTCGCGACTGGGTAAGAGTTACGTTTATTTAATACAATTTAAATTACAAATAACTTTTTCCATTTCAATTTACAAAATTGTATAATTTTTATATCTTTACGAATATACGAAAAAATCTTAGAGTTACAAAACTATATGGAGTTAGTTAAAAAGTTCTGTCAAAATATAAAAAAAAAGCTATAAATTTATTAATTATTGTATATTGACTTTTAAATAGTGTTTTGCAACAGAAATAAGAGTTGCGGTGTACCTGCTTAGGCAGTCTCGGGCAAAAGAGACTAATGAACAGTATAAAATGAGTTAAACCTTTGCGAACGAGAGGTCCACTCGGTCGCCATTATGTTTTGTGCGGCAGAACGTGTGGCGTGTGCGAGGCGTAATTTTTGTAAGAATATAGTTATTACATCATTCTTCTCCAAGTCTTAAAGATGCATAGATAGATAAACTATTGAAATGTAATGTCTTTAGGATCGTTTATAAGTTAGGGGTCATTTTATTGCATTATATAAATCACTCAACACAAAAGTCGTTGTCCCCAAAGGGTTAATTTTAACTACCTCCGTGGCGCAGTGGTTTTCCGCTTGCCAAGTGACCCGGAAGTCCGGAGTTCGATAACGGCGTCACATAGGGAGTGGTTTCCGATAGAGTTGTTTTAAAAATGCTCGATTAGATACTTACCTAATTTTCAGAAAAAAAATATTGGAAGAGAATGATATTGTTTTTCCTTTGTAGACTAAGTCCCTAATATATGAAGAGAGATTTAAAAAAAACCTTCATGTCAATCTGTCTCCCTAACACAGATGTGTTCCGGTAGTCATACAATAGCGAGTGTTGTTCTCCATCTACAGCCTAATTGTCACTAAATATCTTAAGAAATTATTGTCAAGTATCAGCCAATTGCCGATAAAAAATAGTTGAAAAGTGAACCGTATGTTGTTACCGAGCAAAATGCAGTTGACGCGGAAATGAATTGCTACATTTTTTTCCCTCTGTTGCGGTCGGGGATGCTTTAACAAACCTGATAACCCTGTCCAGCGCTCGACCCTTTTTCGTTTAGAGCTTGTTCTCCACTTTCGTGATGGACAGTATTTTAATTGCAATAGTTTGTTTTTATACGATAAAGCGAAATGAATCGCGGGCAGCAACAAAGCGTAGAGCGGCGGGCAGACAAAAGCGAGCCACGGGATTAGTGGTGTCTGGACGTCGGTAGCTTTTTTTTGAACTCGCTTGGCTAACATTTCTTAATGCCAAATCAGCGGCGATAACAGCATTACTGTGTTCCTCCGCTGTCATACAGTGCATAGCGAGCACCCTCGACCGTCTACAGCAGGGTTCCCCAAACTATTTTGGAGAAGTTACCCCTTTTCCAAAATGAGCTGCTACCTCAGACCCCCAATCCCAAATTACCTACTTTTAAGATCAACCCCCTTATTAATAATGGTCAGCTAACTTAAAACAGCTGTTACAGAGTGTCATTTTTCATTCTGACTTAGGTCTATAGAAGCAGACTTACATCGATATCGACCACTTTGGGAAACCCTGGTGTACAGCCTCATTGTCACCTAACCACGCGTGATCTTAGTCCATTACAATAAAAAAAAATGTAGTGCTATGTAAACGACATTTATCAAGCAGCTCGTATAGTTTGCTTATATGCATGCGGATCATTTTGTTGGTTAACATTTGATATTGATTTCACTTGATATATGTGACAATGTGGCGGTATATTGTAAAGCGCACTCTCCCAAAATACTTCTGCTCTCATGCATGACTGCCGAAACACAACAATGCTGTTATTGCGGATTAGCTTTCAAGGTATTGAAACAAGCGGATTTGAAAAACCCTATCACTACCCAAACTTCACCATTAAGTGTGAATAATATATAAGAAAATAAATTATAGAGATATGAATAGGCTCTGTCTAAACGCAACCAGGGGTGAACGAGTAATTAAAAAAAAAACTTCACAATTCACGCGGCCTTGGAATCGATTTACAGAGCTTTGTTTTATAAGGTATAATAGGTGAACCGCAGCGCCACGGAGGTTTTTACTTTAAAAAAAAACTATAACAGAAAATATTTTTTTACAATACCTTCAACAAAAATCTATCGACCATTAGAAACCGGAATGCACAAGTCCGTTTCAATTAATCAGGGCCCGATGAAGTCGCCCGACACCTGCTCGCAAGCTATTTTTAATTAAAGCAAAATCCCACCTTTTAAGAGAACAAAGGAAACTGTAGAGTGGGGCGTGTGTAAAAAATATTAAGAGTTGTATTTAATTCATTTATATTACGTAGACTGGAACATTATGATGAGAAATTTTACTTTTTATACTACTAGTGAAAAGCTTTGAGCGGCCTATTCGGTATTCTCTTCAAGACAGTTACGTTATAATTCGACAAAAACAATGATGCCGCCATGCTGTTCCAATCCTTCAATATAAGCAGTGTAAAGAAGTATATATATAATAATTTACTGAGCAAACGGCAACAAGTTTGATAATTGATTTCAATAAAATTTCAATAACATTAAAGTAAATGTATTATTAAGGTTTATTACATTAAAAATAACCTCTCCGTTTTATAAATAAAAATCTGTATTATATAATAATTGTACATTCCAACAATTTTTATACGATAGAGAGATATATAAGAATAGAGATAGGATAAGATAGAGCATGCGTATATTTATTTATGCTTTTCCTTTTATGATTTTGCTCCTTTTTGTGTATGACTACGTAAAACTATTTTACAGGATGTACTTATTCTATTATCTTATTATGACTACGCAAACTCATTTACAGGATGTTTCAATTCTGATATCGTATTATGAATCGTAGCTTTATACTTTGAAGTTAGCCACGGAAGTGAAAAATTATTTTTTATGAAATTGCTTTTTTTTGTGAAAACATTTTTACGAAACTACTTCACATACAATGTAATATGATTTGCAATGCTAATAATCGAATTAAACTTGTATTTAATAATAATTAATAATTACGTCGAAATATTTCTTTTTCAGATACGATGAATAATTCCGTAAAATATAATTCCTCTTCGCCTCTCTGTGGCTGCATTTACCTTTTGCAAACTTCTTGCATACCGAAGCTTTAATAAGGCAAAGTTTTATGAGAGGCGAAGCTGTTCCAATAAAGTCTACAATACATACAGAAATGGGGAAGGAATGCTCGCTTCCTTTGTGTTCTAGTACCCGCCCTACGAATGCAAAAAGCTAAAAAGATATATTGCCTACGAAATTATAACCTAGTTGAATTTATTATACTTCCGAATGTACTGTCTATTTGTACATTCCGACAATATTTTATGTTTTCTAAGTTTATTTATGAAGATTTTTGTTTCATACATCTTATACTAGCGAATATTTACGATTTCAATGTTAGTTCTTGTTTTAATCACTATTGTACTCGGTGATCGACACAGGCGATTATTTATCTGTTATAGGATAATACTAGACTTGGATTGCACCTCATGGTGAGTGACAATGAAGCCGTAGATTGTAAAACGTGTTCGCCCAGTATACATCTCGCTTTAACGTGTATGCCAGAACACAGTAATGCTGTTATGGCGGCAGATTCATTTTGAGGGTGGTAGCTAGCCAGGCGGGTTTGAAGTATCGTTACCATCCCGTCTCCACTACTCCTGTAACTCGGGAATCGAATCCGGGACCTCGGTGTTACAAGGCAAACTGGTAAATCACTGCGCCACGGAGGCAGTCAAACGTTACCATTACACACACACACGCACACACGTCTGGTGATAGATAATTGTATTACTTATTACGGTCCTTTTTTACTCTTACTTTAATAATTCATTCTTCAATACTTGGCATTGAATATTATTCACGGCCGTGAGTCTATGCCGAGGACTAATCAAAGAATCGTGACATTAAATTTGTATTCAAATAATATTGACACTATCTCACCCATCAAGTAAAATCAATTTGTTTCGTTTTAGAAAAACATAAATCATTCTTAAGTCATCGTAATACTTTTTCATATGTGTAAGTATAATTTGGTGATCAGTTCTCACGTTTTCATCGGCGAAACTATTGTTACATACCTGAAACAGAAGAAAAAAACAATATTTGTTAATGTAATTTATGGAAACGGTTTCATATTTTTGTCATATTTTATAAAATTATTATAATAATAAACAATTTGTCTTTCGCCGTTGCTATTCTCACTTGACTATACGTCATTATAGAGTCGAAC
>DWQX01002821.1:0-20084 GCA_018245475.1 Pharmacophagus antenor
CACTGATTTGTTCTATTTTACCTGGCATTCAAATTAGATTTTTATTTACTATCACTTTACCTGAATTACAGTTAATTTGTTAAAAAAATATCATTGCTTAAGGACACTGATTTGTTCTATTTTACCTGGCATTCAAATTAGATTTTTATTTACTATCACTTTACCTGAATTACAGTTAATTGGATAAAGATATTTTTGTTTAGTTGTGAATTATTAATGATTTACACAAAATGCCTTAGAAGGAATTGAGGTATTATTTTGGATTTATTAGAGGGTAAGTATTAGATGAACATTTATTAATAAGGCGAGGTAATTAAAAATTGAAATCGTAATTAATTTATATTATAGATTAAACAAACAATGATACTAATAGTTTCCCTAAATATTTATTATTTCTATTTCATTTCATTTTGTATTAGTGATAAGTTACAATAATAATTCACAAACACTTTATTGAATACATTAGTTTTTAAAAGAAATTAATAAATTATAATAATACAACGAATATTGATGTCATTTAAGTTATATCTTACTAAGGTCCATTACATGAATTTCCAAATTCTAAATATCCTTATTAGAAATTCAAAGTATAAAAGTTGTTTTAAATGACAGGCTTTCAAAACATGCAATACATAACACATATTTATGTAATATAATATTAGAAATTTGAAAGAACTAATTAAATTTATCTCTAATGACTATATGCCCAATTATAATTACAATTTTCTTTACCACTTCAAAAATTATGTACTAAAATTTTACAAATTCTTATCTACATAAATATAGAATCATTATAATAGTTTTAAAATACCTATAAAAAAATTAGCTTATAATCACAATGCGTATTCAAGCAGATTAAATACCGATAACAATAAGTATCAGTAAGTAAATGGAATAATTATTAACATGACGTTTTTATGAAGCTAATTTAATATATTCTTTAATTATTGTATTAGTACAAATAACAAAATAGTATTAATAAACAATATTTTTTAATGAAATTTTTATAATCGTTTTTATACATGCATTTTCATGTCTAGATAACACCAAAGATATAGTACATGTTTATGTTTCACAAGTATATGAATTGTTAGTTATTACATTTATAAGTGATTATACTAATGAAGATTATTATTACATTATATTTTAAATATTAACTATAATTATGTTCTTATAAAGAAGAAGGATGTGATGTTAGGTCCTTATACAGTTATTATTAATTAATCAGTCCAGACTAAGAAAGCTTATTTTCTTGAGTTATACCACCACATAAAAATTTGTGATACCAGTCATTCCAAAATCACACACAACTTTCGTCTAATTAAATGCATACGGCCTTCTTTACAGCACTTTTCAACGTTCCCCATTTTTACTTTTACAACTACGACTCGACCTCGTAAAGTGCCTGAAAAAGGTAGAGAAATATGAAACAGTTACTAAAAGCGGAGCCTTCTGCGTAATTGCAATTAAAACTCATAACAACTTTAAAGTATTAACTTCATAATCGTGATATAATCTTGTTTATAATTTATTTAATACAAATTATGTTCGAAGCACTAGTTTACCAGTTGTCTTGTATTCATATCACAGAGGTCCCAGGTTCGATTCTAATGCTACATAAAGTTTGAAGGTTGACTAGCCCGTTGGTGTAATAGTCGTAACTCTGCCCTATACATCAGAGGCCGTGCGTTCAATTCCCGCTCAGGACAAACATTTATGTGTTGAAGATTTGTGTTTGTTATACGTCTGCTTGTTTATTAGTATTTATGTATTTGTTTTAAAAATATGTATGTGTACCGTTCTCTTATTACCCATACTACAGGAACTGCTTATTAAGCTACCTATCTTGGGATCAGAATAGTGTGTATAATGTGTCTGAGATATGTATTTATTTAAAAAACCACCAGGTACAGTTTTTTCGAACACGCCTGGATAGCTAGCATACTTAATCGTCAAAATGCCGCCATTTCAGCGGTACTGTTTCGACAGTCATATATTTGAAGACCAGATTGTTATTGGCGAACGCGGTTCAACTCATAGGACGTCATTGTCTTTTCAAATCAAGTGTCTATTAAGGTCCAATATTAACCCACTCTCGATTAAACAAAATCAGCAAATATCTTCAAGTTTCGTAAATTTCTGAATCCGTTTTATAATATCAGCTAACAGAAGCATCCTTCAAACATGACAATATATATAGGTGCTAGTGTCTATATACCAGAAAAAAATTAAAACACCTGAAAGAAGTAAAACGAACTAAATATTTTGAACGCACTTTTTCTGTTCTTTCATCAGTTTCTCTTGTCACTCCATTTCTTTTCTCATTATAAAACTGTTAAGGCCATTTTCCATCTCCAATATGTGTGTTTGTCCTGTCGACATTAGAAGACCCTACAAAACAAAATAAGAATAGTTGATGTAATAAGAATTACAAATTTAATTATTTTAATAAATACTGTTATTTGCATCATTTTTCATAATAAAAGAAACTACTGGACTTTACTGCGTCCGTGGTCACCTCGCTTTTGCAAGACGTAGGAGCTCGTACGTTTCTAAGGCCACATAGGTGGTGGACTTTAAATGGTTTTAGAGTTTTTCTAACCCATTTAGCTATTTTCTCTATATAATCAATCTTCCAATGTAATAGCAATAGCCAACATATCTGAGCCACTTTGGGCGCGCACGCTCCACTACCTTTCATTTTATTATTCACATTAGTAACATTATATGAAACTGTACTAAAGACTTAGCTCTATATGAACAAAAAAAATAAAAACTTATTAAACTACTTATAATTCAGAATAAGCAATTATATCATTTAAGAATAACAGCTCTTTTCATTACTATGGTTGATGTTTTCAAAATTATATTTCATTATATTAGTTTACGTTGAGTGCGCTTTAAAATTTTAATTATAATACTAGCTAACAGACAGTTTTCGTCTAGAATATATCATTAGTAATGAATAAATCACCATACCTCTACAGTGGCTAGAAAATTGAAATCATGAGCATTAAATACTTCGGACAAAATATCTTTGGGAATGTCTGGGAACAAATTGAACAATTTGTCAATTGTAGCAGACAAATCATCCCTATGTCATTCAGCATCCTCTTTTTGATACAACGAAAGTCTATCCACTTTTTTTTTTAAACCAGTTACTTCAAGCTCTTTCCCTGCTTCGATTACTTTAAGTGGCTTAAACTCTAATTGTCTAAAAAAAATAAAATGATTAATATTCCCACAAGTAAGTCACAAAAAAACAATATTTATTATTCATCAAGTAACCTGGCATTGTCTTCATCCTGCTTCGCCGCTATATCAGCTTGGTTAGGTAAGTTTCCATATTGATCTATTACGGATTCCATCCATTGTGTATTTATTTCACTCAACAGTGATACTGGAATGTTAATTGTGGATTTAAGATATTTTGGATAAATCATTTTATCTCTTCCAAAAAGTTTATCCAGTTGGGAAACGAAATGACTGCCTAGATCAATACTAACAGTTTCTTCATCAAAATCAAAACCAGATTCACTGTCATCACTGTGCTCCTCCTCGCTATATTTATCATCATTATTACCCGTGAGCTGTATTTTACTGTCGTCTTTAGAAGTACTAGGTAATTCATGTACAAAATTGTGACTATTGTCAGAAGTTGATGAAATTCCACTGACATTATCTTGATTTTCATGTTGTTCTACGCTCGGAGGTTTTCTTAACTTTAAGAAATGTTCTGAGTTTTGAGCTTCAGGTACGACGACATTTTTTTCTATTTGAGGTTTTAATTTAAATGAGCTTTCAGTTATAACTGGCCCTTTTTTAATATTTTTTGGTGTTGGTGCCATATTCTTTGTTGTATTTCCGGATGATTGCTTATCTTCTGCACTTTGTTTGGAATGGATTCTCTGATCGGAAATAATATTATATGCCGCTAAACACTCGCACTGTTCTCCTATTCCTTCATCATGATCATTTTCTTCAGTAGGTGGTATATAATTTAAAGCCATATCCCGAGGTCCTGCAGATAAATTTTTATGAATCTTGTTTGTATGATCAATGTCAATTACACCGATTTTGATACAATTTTGTCACTATCATTTTTTTTCTCAACAGGAATAACGGGATTTCATCGGGACCCCTCACATCATTCTCCCACGGTGGCATAAATATAAATACATTGTGGCTTTCTAATAACAATATTTCCCATAATATTCGATCCTTATTTTGGATTTTATTTGAAGTTTGTAACTTACAGTTGAGTCAATAACGTTATCTTCCTTTACAGGATGAGCTTTTGTTTTACTTTCATTAATTTCTGGAAAGTTAATGAAAATATCTCCTTTTTTCCCCATTGTTCCATTATGCTTTCACTTTAGCAAACTCTTCTTAACACTTTTCTATTGTTGCACTGTATCTGTTTTTATGATTGTATTATGTGAACTTTTGTCACTCTTAGCTTCTTCATGAAATTAATTGTCTAATTTTTCTCCACTATTATCATTCAAATTGGTATTACATTGAAAATCTCATTTTTTGAACGTCATTTTTGGATTTGTACTAAACATTTGTTCATTCTGTATATTTACAATTTTATTGTCATAAATATTTGATTTAATTTGCATAGATAGAACTGGAAAAGGTTTTACAAATGAGGGAAATCTTTTTTCAACTAAGATATTCCATAAAAATTATCACTTGCTATTGAGTTGTATCACATTTTAATGCATAGCAAGCATTGTTTTAAATGATTGCATATATTATATACACAATAACATATAACTGTTAAGTTAAAAACTAGGAAGTAAAAAATAATATTTAGCACGTAAAGTTCTAGAAATTATTGTACTAGAAAATATAATTCCTAATCAATCACATATATTCTCTGCAGATAACATCTTTTTGATGTATAGATTTTACATTAATAAAAGAAATATTGCAATTGCGATGTGAGTGATAAGTTTTTATTGAATGTGTTTTCCAGAAAATATAGTTTCTCTTCTGTTTTTAATTTTTTCAGTTACTCTTGTGCAAACTGAGTTAAAAATACATCTAAATATATCAAAATATGAATTATTTAGTGCATAAAAAAATTGTTCAAATTGTAAGATTCCCAATGCGGTGCAAATTTGAATAATGATAATGGAGGCAAATTAGATAATTTATTTCATAAGCTTAAGATAAACAAAAATGCACATTATACGAATAAACAGACACAGTACAGCATAAAGAAAAAGAAGAACGTTTAGATGAGTTTGGTGTAATGAAAGTAGTGTGACAATGGAAAGAACTGAAAGGATAAACGTAAAACTTAAGCCGACTTTGGATAGGAAAATGTTAATAAGTCAACCGTGACCTTAAAAACCTCAAAGACTTTATATTTATGCCACCATGTGATAGTTATGTAAAGCGATCCGATGAAACCCCTTTAATTAATGTTGAAAAAATAATATTACGTCAACATTTATTTTAATTTATTTGTCCAAAATAATACATCTTTTCTACCAAATGCATTTTGAGTGTTATAGATTCCTTCAGAACTTATCATGTTTAGTGATGCTCCCGAATAACTCATAGAAGCGTGATTAATAGGTCCTGCATTCATTTGCTTGTTTCGATACCTTACACGTATTAATTACCTTGAAGAATATTTGAACCCATAGTTTGTATGTTACTCTCATTATACTTCTGCAATTTCTCTCTTCTATTTCTTGCACCATTAGTTTCTTTGAATTTTAGAGAATTTGGCTGATTTATTTTTTCATTTTTCGTGTTATTTAATGATAACTGTGTCTGGTTATCACTAGTCATGTTTACAATAGCATCTGCTGATCCATTGACTGTAAAAAAAAATGATATCATTATTATCTCTTTTTTATTTTACTCTCTGAATTATCACGTCAACTATTTTGCAATACAGATTTAGATTGACGTAACGTTGAAACAGCTCAACAGGATACATCTTATATGTAAATAATATTTTAATGAATTTACATATTAACAAAACTTTAATTCAAAAATTTCACTTATAATGGTGGAGTTGTTTAAATTTATTTTAAAGACTTATTAACTGTAATATAATACTATTTAAAAACTTCCTTCAAGAAGTTTTAGCTATAATTGTAAAAGTTATAATACAGTGACCCTTTTACAGTGTTTATTAGCTAATGTATTTAAGACGCTATCAATGCTCTTCGTCGCCCTGCTAGCAAGAGAGGCTCGGTTATATCTGTTATATAAAGGAAAAATTCCCTTATGCTTCAAAAAACATGCCCTAAGCACTGCATATTTGAGGGAAACCTAACAACAGCCTAAAAGTTATTGCAATGAACTTAGTTAACCATGAAAGACCTGCAAAAATAAAAAAAAAGATAATAACAATTGCTATGAAACTTGACAAAACCATAAATTTATTAAAGATTTTTTGCAATATAAATAAATGACCAAGTGCGAATCGTACTCACACCACGAAAGGTGCCGAACCCTTATGTTAATATTAAAAACGCTAATAAAACCACGTTTCGTGTAGGTTTTATTTTATTTTTATTATTTACTTTTGTAGTCGCCAACAGAAATACATAAATTGAGTAAATTTAATCTATCTATCTATCTATTATGATACGTGAGATGACGGACGGACAGACGAAAGCCGCCCCGATTTGATTTCATCAATGCGCAAGCCCGAAGATAGCGCAGACGTACTAGAAGTATCTTTGTGGAGGCCATATTTTATGAGTTGTTTGGGTTAGCCTTTAAACAAAAATATTATCATTTATGGAAGTATATAGGAGGTATAGATTTCATGTTAACAGTTTTTATGACGTGGGTCGAACGTAACTAAGGCCAATTATTTGCCGTTTGGGATTTACTGAAATTATTTTAGTTCGTTTCTTTCAAATTGCTTTGCCGATATTATTGATTTTTCGAATCTGTTAAACTATTTTTAACAAAGGATTTTGTTACCGTTTACTGGTTAAACAATAAATACGAAGTAAAGAATAATATTTAATATCCTTTACTCGACTTGGATGTGTGTGTACTAAATATATTCAGATTTTTTATTTTTAAGATTTGATGTAAAATATTATTAAGTTTCAATTCGCTCTTACTTAATTCGTGTTACTAAGTAAATAAAGTACGAAGACACAAAAAATATAGGAAATAATAAATTGGAATAATTATTGTAATATAGTTTTGATGTTATTAATCCATGTGCAATTGTGATTTTTTTAATACAATTTACTATTACTCTTACCTCTTAATATTCTTCTTAATTTCAAGTACCAGCGGCGTCAGGACAGGAGAAGCTGACAGCGCAGTATCCTTTGCGAATCAATATAATACTAGGAAGGCTGTATCAAAGCCAGTGTGACCATTTCCAGTTTGTAATTTCTACAAAATTGTTAAAAACTACTAGAATCTATCAAATGTACTTTATATAAATATCAATATCCTACTGTTTATTTTTTAAAAAATTACTTCGATAATATAGAAATATTGAAACTGTTTTTTAAGATAAATAAAAAACTAATGTACCAATAAGTCCATTTATTTACTAATTATCTGATCATCTGCATCGTCACAATTTTTTTCACATTATTTATATTTTTTTTTCATTTCCCTGTATCTGTAACATATTTGAACTCGGTACAAACTTACATAGTATAGTCTACTGCCGCAGAAATGTCTTCTTTTGCGTATAAAAGACGAAACATTTTCAAAGTGAAACTTTTTCTGTGTTTTGTTTGATTCAATTTACTGCAGAAAATATTCTTTCGCATTTAACGTTGGAAATTGGTGGAAATTTTCAAACTTGGGTTTTTTGTTTCTATCTCAAATTTGACAGAGAATCAAATTTCTTCGACATCAATTATTGGTTTTTATTGTTTTTTAAATTAAAAAAAAAACATTAAATCCCCTACACCACGGTTTCATTTCCTCCTATTCATTAACAATAATTTGCAATGGTATTTCGGGCACAATTATGGTAAATTTTTGATGCAAAATTGTACAAACTTGTAAACTCGATGTGTACAACGTTTTGTGGATTTAAATATTACATTCTGAAACGTTTTAGAATCAACCAGCAATATTTTTTTCAACTGAAGGCATAATACTTTAACGAATTCCTAACATCTAAAGATAAAGCAGATATTTATATTTTTTCGGAGTTGGTCAATCTCTTTAAGATTGAAAATATTTTGAGCAGTTTACTCTCAGTATCAACTCTGACACGGTAAAAAAATTCATTGAAAAATCGGGGTCGATATTCTGAAGTACTATATTTTTTATACAACTTCTCTTTTTGTGAGAATACAAGATTGTTACAAACATATGATTCATGTCCTTGTAAAACCTGTTCACGACAGTGTGATACCTTTAAAGAAGTGTATTAAATTTATTCGTTAATGATAAGATGTAAATACAAACATAATTAATGGTAAATACATACATAGTAACGCAGGATGCCGACTAAAGGATTCTGTGCTTATACAAGTTGGTCCCAGCTCCCTTGCTGTTAAAGTTTCAGGTGTGAACGGGCAGCTGGGCTTTCGTTGTCCTGTATATTTAATGCTATTAAAAGTCTGAGGCCTAACAAACGGGTGTAAACCCTGAATCGAGGATGAACACCTGTTTGGTAGGCCTCAAAAGTTTGTCTCTGAGGTAGAAAGTTCACGATTCGACGCTGATGACGTTAGTCGCCCCAGCAGCCCTGTCCTTGCCGGAGAGCAATACCCGGTGGTGAGGCTGTCACGGCTTCCCCTCATCGGGAGCCAATATCCTCACAAGGGCGATGACTTATTTTTTAGGCACTTTGACTTGGACCGAGTCGAGTGCGCTCCCCGCCCACTTCCGATTCTTACGGAAACGGAATACCAAGGAGGAGTCTAGTGACTCGGACTTCCAAATGATAAAGTCCTGTAAAGCCTCACCAACGTGTGGACCTTCAACGGCGACCCAAGGGCACAAGGCAAGAATCGGACATTTTGTGGAACTCTCAGTCACAACCTAATTTAAGCTGCCTAAAAAGAAAGGCTACCGAAATGTATCTGGAGACAGTGGATGACGAGGGCATACCGCACTGTCGGGTACGCGTCCGCTTGAGCGGCTGCGCACACTCCTCTATGGGTGCCGGAGGCTAAGATCCTGGCCATTGTCTATGATTGGACGACTACGACGCAAAAGATGCGCGAGGAATGCCCTGCCTCTGATGAACACACCGCACTCTTGATACTCCCCGTCCAGTCATTGCGGCGTGGAAGGTGCAGTCGCGCGAGTTTCACCTTCCGTTTGGTGCAGGTTCTATCCGGACGTAGAATTGACGAAACATGCAATTAACTACACTGAATCGGGAGGGAGGAGTCCCCATCGCGCCACCGTTACAGTACAGCGAAAGACGGCGCAGAACAGCCCCGACGCCTGCCAAGGCTAGAAAGAGCAGCTCCGAGTCGTGTGCACAGCTTTCGGTCGGCACCTCTCGCTGCCGAGCGTCATCAGGGCCATGCTAGGCAAAGTGACGACTTGAAAAGCTGTTGCCGATACAACTTTCTCGCATAAGTACGCGGCAAAGCAGTAGAAGGAGGACGATCCGTCCTTACTTCCGTTCTACAGATGGAAAGGAAGGAGAAAGGGCGACAATATGATTGCGCGGTAGAACCAGTGGCAGCTTGCAGGCTGGAGATACGGGAGTACCTCAGCCTGCATCACACAGGTCTCCACTGACGGGAGGGGGAAGAGGTAGCAATACAGATCTTCGTCGTCTCCGCACAAGGTAAGCATGTAAGGCCCGCCAACTAGAACGGGCAATCGCCAGCGGTGTTGTGGAAGTTCAAGGCACAGCCGATTTCCCAAAACATGCTAAATCGGATAACGCATTCTCTACTATAAAAAGTCATTGGGTTTCGCTTTATTCATAATTGCTTACACAGTCGTTAATTGGATTGTATTAATCCATATTGAAATTACTGAATAATCAATCTAGTTCTGGCAAGTGCTCCATGTGTTATTGTACAACAGTACTAGTAAAATTACAGTCAGTCTATGTCAAAGGAGCAGCAACGCGTGGTGCTGTCTGCACTAAGTACCGTTGAAACCAATTCCAACATTTGTTCCTGTTGGATCTGTTGAACGTTACAATATTGGTAATATATGTGAGTAATGATTCAGTGAATAGAATAATTATTAGTTTTGTGTATTTTATTAAAAATTGTAAGAGTACAAATAACGAAACATAAATAAACAATATCATCATTCACGTAAAAAAGTGTATACTAAAATTAATTTTATAAACAGTTTTTATATGCACTTACATGTAATACAAAAACCAAAGCTTTACATATTAGTTGTACAAGTATACTCCTATTAGTTGTTACTAATAATTGATTATGTTAATGAAAATTATTATAACATTATATCTTAAAAGTTAATTATAATTATATACTAATAAAGAAATAGAATAAGATATTAGATATTTATACAATTAATATTAATCAGTACACGCTATGACAGTTCATTTTAATGACGTACGTCACCAATCTTGCAACACCTGTTATGCACATGCACATACACAACTTTCTTCTAGCTAAATATATGTGGCCTTCTTTACAGCACTTTTCAACATCCTTCATTTCTACTGTCACAACAACGATTCGACCGCGAAGTGCCTGAAAAAGGTGGAGAGAAACATAAAATTGTTACCTAATGGCGGAGCCTTCTGCGCAATTACAAATAACTCAAAACAACTATAAGGCATTAACGTCATAGGCGTGGTACAATCTTGTTTAATTATAATTTATTTAATACAACTTGTATTCGATGCAGTGGTTCACCGCTTATTTTGTATCATAGAGGTCCGAGATTCCATTCCAAGGCTACTCAAGGATGGTGGCAGTTTTATCGAAGCCGCATAGCTAGTTACCATCCTAAATCGTCAATATAATAAGCGTTACTGTATTACGAATTTATTTCGATATATAGGCGAACACCCTTCATCATCTACGTCCTCATTGTTCCTTCAAATCATGTGTCAATTGACATCAAATATTAACCCACTGCAAGTTAAAAACAAATCAGGAAGATTTAAAATTTCGTAAAGATTCAAATCCTGGTCTTACAATTTCAACTAACTGAAGCAGCAATAAAATATGACAACAGTAAAAGGAAATAGGTATTGTGGTACCAGTAAAAAATAAAAATAAAGCAAAACAAATACATTTTTTTCTTGTAACGCACTTTTTTCGCTTCTTCAACTAGTTTCTCTTGTCCCTGAATTTCTTTTATCGTTATAAAACTGTTAAAGATTTTTTTCTTCTCCAAACTCTATGTTTGTCCTGTCGACGTTATAAAACCCTACAAAACAAATAAAAAATAAATAGTTGATGAAATAAGAACTACAAATTTAATTAGTTTAGTAAAACTGTCATTTGCATCATTTGTTCTTAATTAATAAAAGAAACTACTGGACTTTACTGCCTCCGTGGCCCCCTTGCTTTACACGACGGAGGCGCTGGTACGATTCCAGAGCCACAAATAGTAGACTTCAGGTGATGTTAGGATTTTTCTAACCCACTTGGTTACGAAATGGTCAATCCACCATTATAACATTTGTGAATCAGTATACTCTGAACGAGAAAACTCCAATATCTTTTGTCTTATTATCTTCGTTAGTAATGTTATGCGAAATTGTAGTAAAGTGTTTTCCTATTGCGAAAAAAAATAAGATTATTTTCCTACTTATAATTCAGAAAAAGCGATTATGTCGTTTAATGGTTTACAGCTCTTTTTGTTGCTGTAGTGGATGTTTTCAAAATTTTATTTAATTATTTTAGTTTATGTCGAGAGCATTACAAAATTTTAATTTTGACTGTTGTTAACAAACTATTCGTCTAGATTATATACATGTTGATGTTAATTTTTTTATTTTACTCTCTGAATTATCACGTCAACTATTTTGCAATACAGATTTAGATTGACGTAACGTTGAAACAGCTCAACAGGGTACATCTTATATGTAAATAATATTTTAGTGAATTTACATATTAATCAAACTTTAAAAATTAATCAAATTTTTCAAAAATTTCACTTATAATGGTGGAGTTGTTTAAATTTATTTTAAAGACTTATTAACTGTAATATAATACTATTTAAAAACTTCCTTCAAGAAGTTTTAGCTATAATTGTAAAAGTTATAATACAGTGACCCATTTGCAGTGTTTAGGTATTATCAAATGTATTTAAGACGTTGTCAGTGCTCTTCCTAACCCTGCAAGCATGATAAGCTCAGTTATGTGTTATATATAGGAAAAAATCAATTTTTATTCCACAAACATGCTCTAGGTACTGCGTATGTGAAAGAAACCTAACAACAGCCTACAAGTTATTGCAATGAACACAGTTAACTATGTAACACACCTACAAAAATAAAAAAAAATCATAAATAACAAGTGCAGTGGCATTATTTACAAAGTTTACTATCAGATTTATTGCAATATAAATAAATAACCGTGCAAATCGAACTGGCATCACGAAATGTTCCAAACCCTTATGCTAATATTACAAACCCTTATAAAACCACGGTTCGTGATAGTTTCATTTTAAGAGCTCACGGATCACGGGGATCTGTAGGCCTGCTTCGATGAAGCTGTAATGGTCGTCAAAAAGATTAATAGCGCAAACTTCACCGAATCCAGTAGCAGCAGCAGCAGTTTTATTTTATTTTAATTATTTACTTTTCTAGCAACTAAACAGAAATACATAATCTGCGAAAATTTAATCTATCTATTTATTATTATTCGTGACAAGAACACTAGTAAAACCAGGTTTCTTATACGTTTTAATTTATTTTTATTGTTTGCTTTTGTAGCAGCAATAGAAATTAATAATTTGTAAAAAAAATCATCTTTCTACTTATTATTATCCATTAGAAGACGGTCACGACGGTCGACAAAAGTTACTACGATTTAATTTCGTCAATGCGCAAGTTCAAAACTAGCACATGCGCACAAGTACCGTTGTGGAAGCCATATTTTATTACTTTTTTTGGGGTTGGCCTTTTAACAAAAATATCGCCATTAATGAATGTCTATAGGAGGTATAGATTGCATGATAAAAAATTTTATGGCGGGGTCCGAATACAACAAAAAGCTACTGTTTGCTGCTTGGGAATAACTATTTTTTTTAGTTTTATTCCCTTTCAATTTGCCTTGTCACAAATAATGATTGATAGCTCGCGAATCTCCGGATTCGCGAGCCAGTTTCGATAAAGCTGTAATAGTCGTCTAAGACTAACAGCGCTAACTTCACCGAATCCAGCAGCAAATAATGATTTTTCGACTTCGTTAAATTGTTTCTAATAATGGATTATGTTCCTGTTTACTTGTCAAATAAGAAATACAACGTGAAAGATGATAATATTTTATATCCTTTATTCGATTTGGATGGATATTTTTTTACTTTTAAGATATGATGTAAAAGATTATTAGGTACCAATTCGCTCTTACATAATTCGTACAACTAAGTAAATAAAACAAAAAAAATAGTAAATAATAAATTGGAATAATTTTTATAATAAAGGTTTAATGTTATTAATCCATGTGCTACATGGTATTGTGAATTTTTTAATACAATTTACTATTCTCTTTATACTTACTTTACTATACTCTTCTATTTATACTTCGTAATGTTCTTCTTGATTTCAAGTACCAGCGGCGCCAGGACGGGAGAAGCTGACAGCGCAGTATCCTTTGCGAATCAATATAATACTCGGAAGACTGTATCAAAGCCAATGTGACCACTTGCAGTTTGTAATTTCTACTAAAAGGGGGTTCAAAACTTCTAGAATCTACCAAACGTACTTTATATAAATATCAATATCCTACTGTTTATTTTTTAAAAAATTACGTCAATAATATATAGAGATATTGGAATAATTTTTGGAGATAAATAAAAAATGAATATAGAAATAAGTCCATTTATTTACAAATTTCCTGATCAATATATGTTTTTCTTTCATATTTTTATACAGTTTTTTTTTTCTCCATAATTTGTAGCATATTTGAATTTAAGAACACAGTTGTAGAAGCAATATCTTCATTTTCATTTTAGTTACCATCACAAGATTATCGGTCCACTTTGTAAAGGGCCTACCGACGCTAACAATTATTCCTCAATATTAAGTATGAATTTCATAACAATTATACATAATCGATGGTTCGGAACAATAGCTGTTAATCCGCTGTCAAAATTACGGAAAATTGTGTCGCTCGCATATCGGTCTTTATAGCCATTTAAGACTCCACGAAATGGCATAATTCGCCTGAATTGCACGTTAAAGCATTTACTACACAACATTTTATTAACATTATAAATTATACACTTGTAAATAAAAAAATCTTTACACGGTTTACCGGTGGTGCAATGGTAAATGAAAATAGGCACCAATTTTAATGACCGGTAACATAAAAGAAATCATTAACCATAAAAATGTGGATTTTTTATCATTATAAAGATAATCACATTAATAATTAAACGCATGTAGTTTCTAAATGCTGCCATTACTCCATGCTTAATAAAGTTATGTTATAAGAACAAGGCTGGCATCTAGCGGAAAATATGAAAAAGGTACACTGCCATGCAGTAGCAATAGCTTTAATGAAATATTACATGACAATTCCTTATATATTAGGTAGATGGCGATAATATCAATTTACTGAAATGAATACAAGTATTATATGGAAAATATTGTGTAATTACAACAAACGACGTAAAGGACACCATTGAATACGCTTAAAAAAACTGTTTATATCATTGCGTTTTTTATTAAAAACATCTACTGTATACATGTGATGAATATTTGTTGGAATAAAATGTGCGTCAATAAACGAGATAAATAAATAAACTTTCAACATTCTTTGGGAATTAACGATAAAAATTTCCTTATTAAAAGATGGTTATTTTCAGACAGTCATATAATGCACTGCCTTGTTATCATTATATGCGATTTTAAATGAAATGAAATTTCTTACTTACTACTTTCTTCTTACACTTAATTAAATTAACACATTGTACGCCGGTGGCATCTAGACATTGAAAGATGGCGCCGGCACCGTCTCGACCGCTTAAAACCTGGCCTCTGGTATTAGTCTGTTTACAACCAATAAGTACATGAACAAAATATTTAAAATTTGTACATTTTCATAAATCACTATTTCGTTTCCATATACGTTATATACAATTTATCTCTAACGAGAAATAGAAACGGAATCAAATTTTTAAGATTATTGAAAAAAAAAACGCTACTTTTTTAGTCTTTTTATTAGATATATATAATATTAACGGAAAGAAATTTATTAACACATTGTACGGTCGAGCAATACCCTCCGAATCCAGCGTTTTTCGGGGCCATCGTACAATATAAGTTACTAATTAGCACTCTTGAAAGTCAAATTCACTTGCACAGCCTAATAATGTTATTTTTTTTATAATTATAGATTATTTTAGTAAACAGAAGATTTAAAGAGACAATTATTTTTCCAAAGACTTGTAACAATTCCCTTTGTACTCTAAAAATTTTCGTTAAAATATAATAATTTAATTAATAATAAATCCACATAAGTATGAAATTATTAATTACTGGTAAGTATTGAAGTGTTTTTACCAATACAGAAAAATTAATAAGTCAAGAGTGTAATTGTTATTAAAATGGGACAAGAATTATTCTAGGAATCTTGGTATTAGAAAAAAGTAAAGAAAAAAAAAAAGGTAAATACATTTTAATTATTGACATTGCAAGATAACAAAAGTAAACCATATGTAATAAATGAAAAGTAGCATCCTTAAAATGAGTAAAATATGTTGTACCTAATAGCTACAATAAAATAGCACCCATATCAGTCCCATTCACAAGTTTACAAGTTGGCATGATACTTTTTATATGGAACCAAACCGGCGGCAACTTTGCTTCCTAGGTCTGGGTGGACCTGAGTGAATATCTTAATTGCACGTTCCTGAAGGAAGCCTGCAGCATCCTTCAGGTTACCAACAATGTTTGCAACAAGACGCCCTTTAGCGCCGTCGTCGAACACTTGCTTGTACAACATGGTGGCCTGAGAGAAGTTGTCTTCAGTCTGTCCACTGTCGTATCTGTCTACATCTCCTGCAACATTGTATCTTGGCTGCAGGCGTTGTGCGCGTGGGCACTCCTGCGGTCCAGAAAACGAATTGGGGAAGTAGTTAGGACAGCCTTCTTGGTTCTGGATGGATTGTGGGCCATCTCGTTGGTAGTTCGATACAGAAACCCTATATGGGCAATTTACAGGAATCTGCAAGAAGTTTGCACCTAAGCGATGGCGATGGGTGTCACTGTAGGAAAACAAACGTCCCTGCAACATTTTGTCAGGAGATGGCTCAATGCCTGGTACCATGTTGGATGGACTAAAGGCAATCTGTTCCACCTCAGCAAAGTAATTTTTGGGATTTCTATCCAACACCAACTTACCCACTGGTATTAATGGGTAGTCTGAGTGTGGCCAAATCTTTGTCAAATCGAAAGGATTAAATTTACAGTTTTCTGCTTGAGCCATGGTCATCACTTGAATGTACAAGGTCCAACTTGGAAAATCACCTTTACCAATAGCATTGTACAAATCCCTAATAGAATAATCAGGATCAGAAGATGCAAGTTCAGCAGCTTTATCAACGGGCAGGTTCTTTATTCCCTGATTTGTTTTATAGTGGAACTTAACCCAGTGGGCTACTCCTTGGGCATTAACCAGCTTGAAAGTATGGGATCCATAACCATTCATGTGCCTATAGCCATCGGGAATACCACGGTCACCAAACAGATAAATCACTTGATGAGTTGTTTCTGGTCTTAAAGTCAAGAAGTCCCAGAACATATCAGGATCCTTTAGATGAGTAGCAGGATTCCGCTTTTGAGTGTGAATAAAGCTTGGGAAAAGAGTTGGATCCCTAATAAAGAAAATGGGTGTGTTATTGCCAACAAGATCCCAATTTCCATCATCAGTATAGAATTTAACAGCAAAACCTCTTGGGTCACGTACAGTATCAGCAGAACCACTTTCTCCACCAACTGTTGAAAATCGGACAGCAATTGGAGTTTTCTTGCCAATGGATTCAAAAACTTTTGCAGCCGTGTATTTAGTGATGTCATGAGTTACTTCAAAATAACCAAAGGCACCGGCTCCCTTTGCATGTACAACACGTTCAGGGATTCGCTCTCTGTCAAATGAGGAAATCTCATCAAGAAAGTTAACATCTTGTAGGAGAACAGGACCATTCTTTCCTACTGTTTGGATGGCTGTTTTAATCCCAACTGGGGCACCAGACTTAGTTGTGATGTAGCCTGGAGAATCCTGTAATTGCAAATAAAACTAGTAAATTAAAATATAATTTAAAAAAAACTAGATATAAAATATGGTTCTTTATTTTATTATAAGTCATAAAGGTGTGATATAAGAAAGTGATAATAAAAAGGAATTTTATTTATATGTCATGCATAACTCTTAAAATAATTTTAAACAATAACTAATATTAATATGTGCTACATAAAATATTAATTTTTATGTTATAAAGTCTAATTAGCAAAGTTGGTTCGCATTGCGCATAGCTTAAAATTCAGAATAGGGCATATTTCCTAGTCTCTTAAATAATATAACTCTCTTTCTCAAACATGATTAGCCAAGAAACCCAGTTATCAATTCAAACACATTTCATTTATAAATTTATGTTATAAGCTAAATTGAAAGGTTATTTATATTTTTATATGAATATTAACAATTTCTTTACATTATTAAAAACATAAATATATTACATGTATTAGTTACTGAATAAAATTATTGCCATTAAATTTTTTTAATAGGTATAGAAAAAAGTAACTATGCACAGCAATATTTAAATCTTTTCTTTACTAATAATATAACGAGCATAGGTCAGAGTATATAATGATATGTGGTTCTGATAACACAAATTATTCAACTAAAAATCTTAAGGTATTATGTGATTTTATAACCGTTTAACCGGTATTTATATAAGTTTAACAAAATAATATCAATTATTGGGATAAAAATAGTTACTCACCTTCACGCTTTTACTGAAGTTCACGAGTTGGTCGGAGGCGGGATCTCTTGAAGCCATTTTGTTTTGTATTATTTGAAAATCCGGTCTGACGGAGCGACGCACTGGACGCGTACCGTATTAACAAATAGCGGCTGAACTGTTTGCTCACCGCTTTATATAGAATTCCGTAATGCGATAAACAACTATCACGTCAAACAAGTGCAACATTTAGAGATACATGGCGTAAGTATAAAGTAAAATTTTGTTATCGACGGCTACAAACACTAGTGAGTGTGAAGTATATATTTGGGATTGACTGTAAAGTACATATTATGAGAGTGTAGTATTTATTAACTTTTAATTATTCTCAAGCATTAAAAATGTAAAATAATTAAAAAATACTTAAAAGAAGGATTAATGAAGACAAATAACCTATAAAAGTTTTGAAGTACATTGTCTTATAACAGATTATAAATTAATTAGCATCTTTTAAAACAAATTCAAAAAATAAAAATAATAATAAATTTAAATAAAACTAATTATATATGAAATGGCCTAATATGCACTGATTCCTTTTTTAATTAAACGTTTTACATAAAATTTCCAGGTTAGTACATGATTTTGAGCTAAAACCGAATCATTTTGTGACGAAATTTATATGAACGAAAGACATATGTCCAATTAAAACCTTTTTCCTAACTGTGGTGATAAAATCTGAAAAGTAGCACACAAATATGTTATTATGTAAGATATTAAACCTAATAAATATCTACACTACTTCGCATATTTTTTTTGTACAGTCAATATTAACGACAATTATACATTAAAATAAATATTAATTTAATGATTCAAATTACGAGTATGGTTGAAGGTAAAATATTTTATTTTACTTTTGATTTGTAAACTATTACATAAATTATTAAATGAAGTAGTTTAACGGCTTATGCTTTTCTGTTCTTTTACTTTATTCATCGTACCTTATATCGAAATAAAACAAATTAACAAAAATCTCAAGTAAGTAAAATTTATCATTAAAATAAAAAGCCATAGCACTTAACCATCTACCATCGTGGTTCAGAAATGAATCTGAAATTATAGAAACCCAAGCAAAAAATATTTCAAATGTAAAGATCTTATAATTGAATCACTAAGGAAAAGGGGACTCACAGGGTCATATTTAAAATTATTACATTAAAATACATATTGAAAGAAATTTTTAGTAGAGCGTGGATGGTAGTAAAGTTCTTATACCTACCTAGCTAACTATCGCCCACAATATCAATCTGTAGCCGTAATAGCGTTACTGTTTTGGAATTGATACATGTGCGAGAACACGCTTCACCATCTACAGTCTAATAGTCTCTGATTATTATTTATGTCAAAAGTTACCGATCGCCGATGGAACAATTCAAAATGCGGAAGGTTTTTTTTAAGGCTTATGTCTATCTGGACAAATAAAGACAACAATTAGTAATTCTAAATCCTATCCAAATAGGAAGTAAATAAATTAAAGAACAATATTGAAAGTTACATTGTCATTCTAAACGTTCATTAGAAGAGAGACATCGTTATTAAAAATGTTGTCCAGTTATGATACATGAATGTAAATTAAACAGAAAAAATAATTAAACTCCTTTGTCGTGGAAACTTAGCTTGTCGTTATTATTGTTTCTGAATCGCTGACCTTGGTAGTGCTGCTCCAACATGCATAGTAAAACAAACTTGAAAAACTATGGATATAGAACAACACACTCGCTATTAAAATGTTCGCGTGTGATCTACATTGATTTTTTAATATTTGTGTTGTATTTTACTGCAATGTAACTGATTAGCGCATAAGAAATAATAAGTTAACATTTTTATTACTTTACAATAGGTTGTGCATCAAAATACTGTAATATTAAAACTTTTATTATTTAAGTATAAAAATCGAACAACGTACAAGTGTATATATATTATTTTTGTTTTTGTGTTCAAGTGTACATATTATATATATATATATATATATA
>DWQX01002822.1:0-20078 GCA_018245475.1 Pharmacophagus antenor
ATATATATATATATACATATATGTGTGTAATTCCTACAAATAAAAATAAGAAACGAATAATTATATAATATCCTTCAAACGCTCTACTATTTGTCTATAGTACGAGAATAATATTAAGGAAGAGATTATACGCATCATATCGAGTGATATATTTGAGTAGTTAGCCTCACTAAAAAGTTAGGGTTGAAACAAACTGGGCTTCTAAACACCCAATGCTAAAACAAGGCGGCACCTGACATCTGTATTAATTATAACCCTATAAATATTTACACAGCTTCGGGTAGATTGGGATTTATAAATACAACTTCACTCATCAATCTTATGGTTAGTGATGGGCCTCAAGGGTGCGGTTACTTGAACGTGTAGAACGATGAAGGCAATTATTATTTTTTTAGTTCATAACCGACATTAGTCTATGGGCTTTACCGTACGTGGAATGTTAAATAGAAATGAGAATAGGATGGATCATAAAATTATTTCGTTTTTTTGGAAAGAGATATAAGAGAATAGATTAATATTAATTTTAACAGTTAATCGCATTAATAACCAACCAGTTCTTTCCGATCTGCTTAAGATCTCTTCGGATCATGTTAAGCTAATTTTATATAGAACCAAGAACTATATAGAATTGTTTATAGCAATTTTTCGGATTAGTTCCATCCGCACTATTTGGTTTTTAGTATTTTGACTTTGGCTATAACTTCGAAATGTACAAAGAAAAAGACTGGTAATATTGAGTTTGAAAACCAGAAAATAATGCTGCTCTTCTTTATGCTTGCCTCTCTTCGTCCCCTTTCGAAATCTCTTCCCTTGACACTCGGCTGTACCCACTCACGCAACAACGTAATTCTGGCATATCACTCGAATATCCTCCATTAAGGGACATTAAAGTTTATTTGTAACTGTGACCGAATTAATCAATTATTAATATATTGATTAATTAATAATACATCGACTGATACCGAAAATTTATGAAAAAAGAAATAAATAGTTTAACAATGCAAGCATTGAGGTACAGCTGGTAGCTAATGTCCAAAACGAGTGCAACGGGTTATTAAATAATATATCCTGTATGAAGGTTATCATCTGTATTTGTAATACAAAATTGTCATTATTAATGGTATTATTAATTAACATCGTTTTCCCCTCATCGTAAATTTCGGTTATTTGTCTAGAACAGGGATTCCCAAAGTGGTCGATATCGACCCCCTCGGTTCTATTGACCTAACTCTGCTTCTATTGACTTAAGTCAGAATGAAAAATAACACTCTGTAGCAGCTGTTATACAGGTGTTGTGTAGGTTAGCGGACCATTATGATTAAGGGGGTTGATCTTAAAAGTAGGTAATTTGGCCATGGGGGTCTGTGGTAACAGTTCGTTTTGGAAAAGGGATCACTTGTCCAAAATAGTAGGGGATCCCTGGTCTAGAACTTATTGGGTACTGCAACGGTTCACGGGTTAGCGGTGACCAACTTGTCATTAATTTAACCGCATGCTCACTTACCGTTAGAGATAATAAGTTACTTATTTAAACATTTAATCCACTTACTTTAATTTTGTGATTAATTTGCATTTTCGTTTAGTTATAAAAAAAAAATTGCGAATGTTTTCTATAAAATTACGCTTTGCGAAAGACCGCATATTAATTTTTTAAGTTGCTTAAAATAGTGTATACCCAAAATATATAGACGGAGTTTAACGGTCATGTCGGGTCGTCGTATCAAATTCATGGTAATAAAACCTTCTCTATACGTAGAAAATGATGTATTCGTGTAGCTTTCGTTTAATTAATAACTCGCCTACACGATTTGGTCAATGAGTATATATTAAAGAGTTGTGTAATTTGTACAAATGGCGGTTAGTATGGGATATTTCATCAACAGAACCCTGATACCAAAAAAAGTAACTAAGCACTGCCTGTAGTATAGGATATGTACATATATTTAAACAATCACACAGAACAAACAATGTTTGTTCCTATCGTGAATCGAATCCGAGGCCTCTTGTGTAAGAGGCCTCGGATTCGATTTTTCTACCATTACACAAACGGGCCAGTTACTCCGTCGCCAGGCTGGGCGGTCGGTGTCCCTAACGGGGATGTAGTATTTTATAATAACAAAAACCTCTCTTTGTTACAGATGTGCGCGATTTTGAGTCTGCTGCTCGCGTTGGCTTCAACTGAAGCTTTCTTTTTAAAATGGGGCTCCGAATCGACGTACGTATCACGTATCACCTAACACTTTTATTGAACACACATATAAATATTTAACACAAATGCGTCCAATTACGATTACTAATTGTTCCGTGCCGTACGAAAAAAAAAAAACAAATATTTATTAATGAAAATATTACGCGGTAAGCGTTGCGAAGTTGTATCACATTTTGCGTTATCAATTGCGAATTGCGTATAACGTTGCTTACATTTGAATACGTATTATAATTATTAAACAATCTATATGTGTAACGTTCATTATGACAATGTGCTGTGCGATTGCGTTGTAATTGAAAAAGATATTTTTTAATATATTGTAAACATTTTACAAATGTTTACATTCCAATATATATCAGACATAATACGAATCGGTAATTTTGTATGCTTCTCCATATAGCATTTTCGAGATGAATAAAATCAAACCATAAAAACATAACCTTTGAATTTCAATATTTCCAATATCGCGGTCAAATTATGAATAAATGCATATAGATATTCAATACAGTAGACGTGGGGTCGCGGGTTCGATTCTCGCTCAGTACAAACAATCGATTCTCGCTCAGTACAAAAAAACATTCATGTGATGAACAATTGGGTTTGCTCTGTGTCTGTTTGTTAAATACATTTATATATATTATATATTTAGTTAGAAATATCTATGTATATTTTTCGATCTCTGATAACCCGTACTACTGGTGATTGATTACCTATCTTGTGATCAGATTACTGTGTGGGAAAATATCTCGGAAATTTATTTATATTTATTCACAAGATTTTCGGTATACTAATGTAATAAAATTTATTATTTTAACAGTCATAAAAAGAGTTTACCGGTCTATAAACACGATTATACATAGAAAAATTATATGAAAATTATTTAAATATAAATAGAAACTAAAAAAAAAACTCAATTTTTAAACAGAAATGATTCACGTATGAAAAATTAATTATACCCATTTTCTAAACTTTATACATGATTTTCATTTTAACACTAGGTTTACCGATACATTTTTATAGTTTTCTTTTCGTGTCTGTAGTGATTTTGTGCATTATTGTAATCTTATTTTTTTCCTGTTTCGCAATAAAATTTAATAAACAATATTGCCAGTGGCTGTGTAAAAAAAAATTAGAAAGTCTAACGCATATTAGTAAGCGGAACTTTTTATCTAGGTTTAGTCTGTCAAATGACGGGTCCCATAGATTTAATGTTAAAGTACTTATTTCCGTATATACTTTAATCAAAAAAAAAAGTTATCTATGATATCGTTCTAAATTAAAGGCGAAAACGCTTTGACTTTTTTTTTTGTTTCCGAGGGGGTCTTTGTGGGTAAAACTCCCCACATAACCCCGACTTCCGCCAGAAGACCGAGTATCCTGCGATGATTTACCCTACAAAATACAAGAAAAGGTTTTTTTGTTAATTTTGTTATCATTTTTTATCCGTCGTTCTATATTGCGAAGTCTACCGCTTTGTCAGTTTAACACCTAAATGTTATCAATAATTAAGTTATATACATAATTAAACATTATATGTTTAAATATAACATATATATTGGACTCGCGAAAATAAAAAAAATCAATCCATAACAGTAAAAGGAAGTGAAATTTTGGAAAAGCAATCAATTTATATTGAAGCCGATTTTGATTCACTTTTCGTTTATTGTCGGTTAATGTTGTTTTGAAAAGTTGCGACTTTTAATGTTGTTAGAACAATTTGACTTTGATTTGCGTTCAAACTCATATTAATATAAATAAGATCGTTGCTTGTCGCAGGCCGCAGTCATCGCAGAAGGCGTGGGTTCAGCCTCTGGCGCCTAACATGTCGCCCGTGCAGTACCGGTACCAGTACACGTACCCGTATGAGTCCCGGAAAGTGTACCAAGTGCAGAGCCAGCAGTACCAGCAGCCTGAGATCGCGGTACAGCCGAGTATGGCGCCAATACCAATTAGCGTACCGGCTGGCGCCAGTCTGACGCCCGTGTCGCTCCAGCATGTGCAACTCGTGCCCTGTATGTGCCCCGTGGCACCCGAGGAAGCCGAGAAACTACAGGAACAAGTCGGCCCCGGGCCGTACTTAGCGCAAACATATCAACAAAACTCCTACTCACCCTCGCAACAAATGACCGCAAGCAGCGACACAAAAACGACATCCAAACAGTAAAAGTATCCATTATACTTCGTTAGAATAACTTGTAATCGAATCATCAAACAAGCCCGTCAACGTATTACGTTCTATCTGTCTTCTCTTATTTGATTCGTTAATTTATACTATAAATAAGACTGATAGATATAAGTGTACTGTATTCAAAAATAAATTATAATTAACTGATGGTCTTAAATTTATTTGCTTACACCTGTACTAAAATATTACAATCGTGGTTTTCAATTTCCCGTGACAGGGTAGATAAACTGCTGTCAAAAAAAAAAGAAACTTTCAATCCAAAAATCAATATTTTCTTCAACAATTTCTTCGTGTAACTCTTTTACTGTTAATAAACCACGATTGATTTGAAGATGTACTAAAAGTTAGTGGAAATTAAAAGGTACGAATACTTTTCAATCATTAGTGTATACCAGAAACAAATTATTAACTATTGACAATTTTACGCGTATTGCGGGAATCGAATGTTTACTTTTAGTTTACAATTGTACATTGAGAGCGAATGTACTTTTGCACGACATTGTACCATAAGTCGGAAGTACCAAGCAGAGTTACGAAGCACTTTCATTGTCTCTAACTAGATATCGCCGAGACTCTCGTATTCAATTGAATGGGAACGTATTTTCCCCGCGAGACGGCTTTTTATACGATACACGATTGTGTTTACGCGATTGTGATTTTATACTTTAAACTAGTGATGTAATCAAACAATGAAACCTATTTATCTACGTGGATATTTTTTTGATTATATTTTTTAGACTGCTTGATTGACACTAGATTTACGAGACCCGTCACTTTGACGCAACTATAACCATAGCATACCTAGGGTCTGTCTCTGTATATTAATATGCGTTTGACTTTATTGTTTATTTTATACTGCCTTTGGCTACATTGTTTTATCCCGTATTATAATAAAGTGGAAATGTAAGTTTACAATAATATACTACATTGCTGCAGACTCGAAAAGAAAATCATGAAAATGTGTCCGTAAATCTTCTTTTACTTTGATCAAAGAATATTTTGACTCAATATGAAATTTAACGCAACTCATGAGAAATATTGTACAAATTTATTTTCCGGTATTTGTTAATATTTTTATCTTTTCTCTCACGAATTAGACTTTATCAGAATAAATATTTCGACGTACCGAAAAGTAACCAAACTCTTTTAAAATAAAAAGCATAAAAGGGCTTATGTAATGTTGATGTTATTGTATTTATATTGGATTGACTGTTAAGTGTTAACTTAACCTATTAAAATAAGAACTGAAATAGTTTAATAATTTATTATGATGCCTCTGATTATATAAGTTGGATTTCACAATGCTCACTTTGTGACGTAAATAATTTAGGTACAAGTTTTTATTGCTCACAGGAGCAAATAACAATAACTAAAACTGTTCACTCGTACTCCATGTTCTGATATAAAAATTTATATTATATGTTGACATATCAACGTCAACAATATTTGTGTGGTGAATTATGAGCTGTCATATTTGGAATTAAGCTTTTAATGTAATATTTTAACATGTTTTCAACGAGACACAACATCCTCGAGGGAGCACAGTTGGAGGATAAACTCCACAATCTAAGTGAATATTACGTACCAATAGATCTTAACCCGTTATATAAAAGTAACAAGATTAAAGCGTTGAAACGTATCCGCTTCATTGTAACGCATTCCACACGGATTAGCTTGCAGAGATCAAATTATAAAGAGCTAGTACGCTGTTCACTGACCTTAGTGTATTATTTTGCAATGAGATTGAAAATTAGAAGGCAGAGCAGAAGCTGCTGGAACTGGTACAGCCGGTGGCAATTCAAACAGGCCGAGCACATGTTCCACAAGTCAATGGCGAGTCTGCTGCCAGAGTTAAGTGAGGATTCGATAAAGGCAACACTCGATTTTTTCACCGAAGTCTCCCTTTGGCCGTTCGAAAGTTTCGTCCAGCAGATATTAGAGATTGTTTTATATTACAATCGGGGTAATTCGACCCTGTTCTATATAATGCTTTCGGACATTCACTGTGTACTTTTCACCGACGTCGTATCAGCTAGGCATCGCATGCGCGTTCTGTATGAATTGTTGCAAAGTGAAAATTGGATTATTGACAAGCACAAGCTTCTGCCTTTCATCATACGGTTTTTGAATTTCTTCGCGTACAGCATCGACAAAGGCGAAGGCAAGGTCCCGGCATACAGGCACCTGAAGAAAGGTTTCGAAGTATGCCTCCGTCGTATATTCGAGAGGGCTGAAAATCATCACAGGTTGACCATAATCGCTACCATGCTGAACTGGTTCCATATTGTTAACATGAGCGATGACGAGATCTTTGAGTTTTCCTCGTTATTAGATTACGCAGCGCAACTTTACCAGGTGAGGATGTACAGTGTGAGCTTTTGCGAGGGTCTCTTCGATCACGTCTTGAAAAATTTGATCGGATCGCCGAACACATTGCACAGCCTAGTTGGTATCCGGCTGCTCATCAGGTTCCTAGACCGTCAAGTTAACGCACAGTATCTTGTTGTACCGACCATATATTACAACTTTTCGCAGGTACTTATTTCTTATCCATTTACATGCTTCTATTTTCTTTACAAGTTTATAGCCTCGTGATTCGTCTATCGTAACCTCGTAACATTGAAAAAAATTCCCTTAAATTTTCTAAAATAAATATTAAACAAAATTACCGAGATCGACGAAAATTTATAAGGTTGAATGTGATAAACCTATTTATGAAATCACACCATATTATATCATTGTGGACGCCGGGTATTGGCACTCCTGTGGTTTTCGGCAAGAGTTTTATCAGTGATACTGAGACATTTAGGATTATTTTTGTAATGTCCCCACATCTGTACAAACTTTAGTTTTTACTTCAATGCGATAGCACTTGATCAAAATTTCACATAGACGCCATAGATGGTGACGTATTCGCCGACACTCTGGCTCTTACATTGATTGAAGGAACACAGAAATGCCGTTATGGTGGCAGATTGACGTTGTGGGTGGTCAGGTTAGGAGGCTTCTCAGATGGAATCGCAAAACCTTTACCTCCACCAAAACTCTAACACTCATTTGATTCCAGAATCGTAACAGGAACTTCAGCGTTGCGACGCAAATGGCAAACCGCTACTTCACGAGGACAGTCAAAAAGATCTCACGTTGATCCATTTTGTATAATACGGCGATACTATATAGCGAAGCTAATACTTACCTACAACAGACTAATCATATTTTTGGCGCAACTAAAACAACACAAATGCAACCAATTTACGTTTCAGGTCGAGTTGAAGGTCGGGCCAAAAGACAGTGGCGATAAAGCGTTCATAAGACAGCACCGCGAGAACATACACAACTATTTCTTAAGGGCAGTAAAGCAACACTATTACAGCGCCGTGAACTTGAAGTCTCTGTTCACAGCGATCAGCTGCATTGTACTAGAGGTGCCATGCGGTCTGACAGCTGCTGTCGCCGCTTGCATGGTGATGGTGATACAGGATTTCGCTATCAATGCCGACGACATACCCGCTAGATGCCGATACTGGATGCACGCTATTGTCGTGTCGGTTATGTCACTAGTGTGCTGGGTCCACAAGGCGCCTGACCTTTACAGATACGTGAATCTAATCATATCTAGGAGGGCGAAGGAAGCGCCCCAGCTCAATCCGCCGCTGACTAAAATCTATAACGTTGAGAACAAACACATTATGTGGAACAAGCCGACGTTGTTTTTCGAGGATTGGGAGCTACGTTACGGCTTATGGAAACATTTTCAAGGTACACCGGTGAGTTGCGAGGGGTTCGTTTATTCACCACATATTCACTACAAACATATCAACAACGATTGCTTCTCACCTAACAATAGAAACGGAAAATAAACATATAAGACAAATTTATGAAGAAGAATTTATGTAGAGATTTCTTGAAATCTCAGTTTTCAATTTTCGTATACCACCGTTTATTTTTATTTTATATTAAATTAAATTTGAGGTGTGCTCTTAGAAACAAAACTAAAGACCCATCAAAATTACTTATAAAACACGTGGTCATTCTTAAAATAGATATATTGACTGCCTCCATGGCGCAGTTATTTAGCCACTTGTCTTGTAATGCAGAGATCCCGGGTTCGATTCTTGGGCCACAAGAGCAGTGGAGTCTGAATGGTGGTAGCTCAATGACGATCCGCCGCCATAACAGCATCGCTGTGTTCCGGCAGTTATACATGTGAGAGCCGGAAACATTCCGGGCAAACACGCTTCACCACCTACGGCCTCGTTATCACTTATCATCAGGTGAAATCGAGGCCAAGTGTTAGCCCACAATCGATAAAAAAAAGTATTTCTTTAACAGCCTTTTGCTCGTACATCGTCGTCATTGTTTCAAGTTCAGCTTCAAGTTTCCGAAAATAATCTTATTAAATTTGTTCTCTTCATAGCGGCAAAACAAAAGGCATTACAGTTTATCGAACTTGAAGACACCGTATATGGATTAATTACGCGATACGTGGAAGTAATAAATTATTGAAGAATAAAGAATATATAATGACCTTTTCATAGAACAAGCAGCTAGTATTGTACACTCATTAATTATAAGAGACACGTCAGTAAATAAATTATGAAATTTCTCCTTCTTTTCTTTAAGGTGTCATGTGTGATAAGTATTATGTCAGTATTACATTCTTCATCTACTAATGACTAATACTCATTTTCAATTGTTAATGGGTGTTGAGTTATAATGAGGCCGAACATGGTGAAACGTGCTCGCCTGAAATACCGGCGCTCCGTCATGTATGAATGTATGAAAAATTTATGAAACATGCCAAATGTTCATATGTGCTATGTTTCATTCATGTGTGGCATCATACAGTTATAGCGGTAGATTGATATTATGAAATTGACGTCTAGCTTGGCCAATCGAAATCGCCCATCACCATCCAAACTCAACGGCTTATTTGTAACTCCATCACTTAGTTCGCCTCGAAATTGAAGCAGCGACCTCAATGTTACATAACATGCAGTTAACCGTTTTGTCTTGTCTTGCTTTATCAATAGTCGATTAGCATTCGGCACCAGTTCTTTAGACCACAATTGGGTGGGTGAATCGTCTACGCTCAGATTACTCTCTCATGAATAACTGTCGGAACACAACATACAACAGTGTTATAGTGGCACCTATTAAGGCCGGTTCGAAAAAACCCTTTAACCAACAAGACTCATGCGTCCATGTAATCAAATCCGGGACTTCCGTGTCACAAGGCAAGCAGTGAACCGGCGTCACGGGGACAAACTTGGAGTCAATAAGTGTTAACACTTTTTTTTTGTGTTACACTCCAAGGGCGCCCTGCCACCAGATGGACTGACACAGGCTGACAATAATGAATGATGATGAATACAAACTAAGTGTATAACATTCACAAATATTGATTACATGCACGATACAATAACCATATACACATGCTATCTATTAACAAATATTCGACTTACATAATCAATAGCTCCATTTATACGTTAAAAAAAAACCGCTACAATCAAGCGAGTTCGTTTTGTTACGCGTAGATTTCTATGCATAACGCAAGGAAGTGCGATTTAGCACGCTTTAAATTAAACGAAAATCAGTCGAGTGCGATTCGATTTTGTTGTAAAAATCATTTTACTATAGAACGTGATTATTGTCGTATTTTCAGCAAATAACACCGAATATATTCTATTTCTCTGCTAACGATGTACAGTTTTACCATAATACTTTATTTTCGTGCAAATTTCGAGCAGACCCCGTTAGAAATAGATTATATTTTACTATAAAAAATACAAACGTGATTTAAACATCCGTATTATGTTTATTTAATTTTCACCAAGGAAGCTGAAATATTGGCACGAATATTAAATCTCACGCACACAAGTCGTATCTGTGATTATAACATTGAAAACGTTTTAAAAAGCGATAAATAATTTAATCATTACCGTATTAGCAAGTCTCGCTCTGTTAAAGAAAAGATGATTCATTAAGTTACGTATATCGTTTAATATAAGAACTGTAAGATATGTAGTGGCCTCAGCATTACGTTTTTGTATATTATATATCATATGATTTTGTATATTTCCATTATTATCGTTATTTAGTTTGCTTCATCCCATTCATTAGGGATTCGATATCGAATGCTTACATCCTCCATTAATCTCTATAATCCCTCACTAAGGTAACTCTTCCAATTTTATCGAAAACTTTCATTTTATCGATAACATTAATATTAGCGCAACAGAAAAAAAAAATTCTCGAAAAAGCACCGGAAACTTATCCGAATAGTAATGCTATATGTAGTACAATTGGACTACAGCAGTTTGTACTGGCTACTTGAACTTTGTAATTGCATTGGCATATTAATGAATTAAAAAAAAATTAAAGATATTTGGACTTCTTGTACACTCGATAAATTCACGTATTGTTGGTAAATATTTGTCAACTATAAATAAAAAAAAATTAAACTTAAAATTAAACAACGCTTTATTTTCACAAGCAATAAAGGAAAAGTGGGAATATATTACAAATGAATATAAATTATTCTGTATTAGTAGACGCCTTTCCTGAGCCATGACCTTCTACATTTTTGGATTACGATAGTTTCCCCATTTGATAAGCTCGAGCTGGTAGATTAGAATTTTCTTTTTGATATCTGTACACGTAAAATTCTCGGTCCTGACTGTTTTTTTTTATCGGTTATGGGCTAACACATGGGCCTCGATTTCACCTGATGTTAAGTGACAGTGAGGTCGCAGATGGTGAATCGTGTTCGCCCAGAATACATCTGGCTCTCACGTGTATGAGTATCGGAACACAGCAATGCTGTTATGGCGGCAGATTGACATAGAAGGTGGTAGGTAGCTAGGCGGATTTGTAAAACCCTACCACAATTCAGACCCACTACTCCTGTGGCCTGGGAATCGTGCCCGAGATATACGTGTTTGAAAGGTAAGCGGTTAAACCACTGCACCGCGGAGGCAGTGAAAGTATATATCTCGGTCAATCAGTCAGTTTTAGTGACTGACTAAATATATATATATAAAAAAAACCCTTTCCTAGTGAATACTCACACTTAAGTAAGTATTCTCTAAGAAAGGGTTTTTTTGAAATTTCATTTTCCAAACGGGCGATTTCATCCAGAAGCGTGTTAAGGCTATTTTTCATTAGGCATAAGCTGTTCATATTTTACGTCGAAATAAATTTAGTATTACGTCAAACAGAAACTACCGTTTTCGCTATTAATATACGGGAAGTTTGTTAGAGAGCAAAACACTTAACACTCGTTATTTCCGCTTCATACTTAACCCGTTAATTATGAGGTAGAGACTTTTCTTTTCGCCTACAGATAGACATTTTATGCTAGTTCATGAATGTTCCATACAAATTATGTAATTATATAATTCCGGTGTTAAACTAATTATCTGATATTAGTTATTTAACTTTACATAGACTTTAATTGTTTATACTGTATTTCATACATAATTCTAACATGAAAAAACCCTTAGAGAGAGAAGAAAGTTGTGATATGCATACTCGAATTAAAGACGTAGGCTCGCTGTAGATTTATTTATTGATTTTTTTATACAATCCTATACAATAATTATTATGTTTAATTTCCTACCTTGTATACACACAACAGAAATTAACTGAGTAATTTGTTAATTTCTACTTAAACTGACCGATTTGGATGATAATTTTTGAATTTGAAACAGTATCTCAATGTTGGGCAGTTATGAAATCAAAAAAAAAATCTAAGTCGGAAGAAAGAAAACAATCTTGTTCGTTTGTTGACCGTCGGTTCTTCTGTTTCGGTGAAAAGTTATTGTTTTTAAAAAACGATTATAAATCCGATAATGAGGTATAGCATTCATTTCACTACTCACTCTCTTTTGTTGCGCATTCGACAGGCTGGTAAATCAATGAGTCAACGTGAGTCAGACGCATGATGTTTTGCTTGATAACGAAGGAAATTAGGCTCCCCATTATTGGTCAGAACGTTGCGGGGGAAAAAAGAATAATGGGAGCAGACTTTCATAGTACAATTATCGGGTGCATTATATTTGAACGTGATACGCGAAGTGTATAAGTCTGTGCGACTATTATTGTCACGCAGAACATTTGATCTAGACGTATTAGTTTCACTTTTATTGTGGGAATATGACAACAAACGATATTAGAGCTCACGTTGACAAAATCTTGCTCCGTGTCGATCGGAAATCGGCCATTAGACGTGTTGGTGTTTCGCTAAAACTTTGTTTACATAAAGTTCACATTAATTTTTATATAATTAAATTATAAAATAGAATATGTTTAATATTAGAAATTTTGTGAAATTATTAATTAAGCTAACAGTAAATTGTTACACATACTATATAATACAACAGTTTTATTTCATTTACTCTCATAAGGTACGGTAAAATTTGATGTGTTGCAAAAATGTTTAAACCAAATATAACATCAATTGGGCTATTTCAAGCTGTTTCAAATTGACAATAGGTGAAAGTTAAGATGTTTATATAACATCGAATCGCACTCATCATTAAAATCTTCACTATCACTAGTGTTTACTAATAATACTAAAGACTGCGGTGGATAAAAGGTTGCTTGTAACAGATCGACAAACGTTCGATGGTTTATCTCTTAGGGCTATTACAAATAGCAACGGACAAGACTTATTGGAATGAAACTAATTGTCACAATAAAATGTGACACCATATTTCGTGGTTAAATAAGCAATTTGTTACAAAACAATAAATCGTCTAAAACTGATTAGGCGATGAGTTAAGCTCATTTTAAATTACGCTATAATTAAATCGCAATTGGAGCAATCGTCGAAATTTTGAACTGAACGCAATTTAAAATATGTATGACTTTATTTTATTTACAATTAATGTTTGAGTCGAATTTCAAATGACAATTTTCCACTGCCTTACCACAAAAATTGACAATGAGGCAGTGGATGTTAAAGCGTAGTCGCCTAGATTTATATGGTTCTCGTACGCTGCTGTTTTTATCGGTTATGAGCTATCATTTGACCTTGATTACACCTGATGTTAAGTGACAATGAGGTAGTAGATCGTGAAACATGTTCGCCTAGAATAGTAGTGCCGGAATACAGGAATGTTGTTATGGCGGCAGATTGACATTGAGGGTTGTAGCTAGCCATTCGGATTTTTGAAACCCTACTACCATCCAGACTCTACTACACCTAATTTCCCGGAATCGAACCAGAGACCTCCGCGTTACAAGACAAGCGGGTAAACCATTACGCCACGGAGGCAGTCATACGCTGGTGAAACATGGTAATAATATAAGCTGTTACGACAGTAGATCGATTGATTAGCTATGTATTAAAAAAAGTAAATTATTAATATATCCAACAGATCAACACCGACCAATTTATCGTGATAATCTATAATTGTTAACGTCGAAACATATAACCACAGACATAACTTGTTAAACATCACTTGATAGTAATAAATAAAGTCTCTACATTATCGGAAGTGCAAGAAACGTAGCATCTAGAAAGATCCCGTCGACGCTAGAAAGAGAGGCCGTAGCGAAACAATTCGCAGTTCTGGATTCGCGTGCGTACGCGTGTGCCATATATAAATATTGATACATGCCACTGCTTTCATTATAAGACGGCCGATGGTATCGAGCGCAAGTGATGAGGGTGTAGCTTGAAAAGTAGATTTGATCATATTTATGTACACCGTTTCTCACGTCCCTTAGTGTTTTTTTGTTCCAATTTTTCCCGACTAGTGTTTTTCTTTGCATTTTTAAACAACTATGGATTGCCGAGCTGTGGTGAGTTTTAAGTGTTGTTTGCGCTATAACTTTTGATATTATTATTATTAAGCATTGTTACTATATTTAGGTAATTAATTTTCGATATTAACTATAAATTTAGTTTAATTATGTTTTCATCTCTTTTAAATATACTAAAATTTTAATAATTATATTATTTATAGTGTTTAGTGTAGAAATGTAAGAAAAAATATAATTGAATTATTTTAACTGGATATTTATTTACAGTCTTAATGAAATTAATTCACAAAGACTGGTTGGGGTAGTGGTGAAAAAAAATAATTAATGAGTATTTCAAAAATTTTCAGATTATTTGTCTTGTTGTCTTCCTGTGTTTGCTGGTCGCGAATGCTGAGGGGTAAGCGTTTGTGTATATTTTTAAAATATATACACAACCTTTCATATATAGGTAACATGTTTGAATACAGATGGAAAAAAAATATTAATCACCCTAAAATAGAAGAGGATCGATGGCAAACAATCTTATGCATCGACATATAAAAAAAAGAAAGAATAGAGGATGAGGCATAAGTTATTTTAACCAAATAAAAATAGTTACGTGTAAAGGCTTTTAAGGTTTACATACGTAAAAGAATTGATGAGAAAAAAGTTAAACATTAAAATAAAAATCATTTTGACTACTCAAGTTACAAATTTTGAATTTATGTTAATGTTGTCAAAAAAGGAATATTCAATATCTCTCTAAAAGTAAATCGTGTAACCCGACACAAGGTAAGAATATGATGTGTTCTTGTGTCTTACATGAATATACACTTTGATATACATATTGCGGCATATAGGACGTTCATCATATAAAGTTCAACGAAGCTGTGTAAGCTGTACGAAACTTTTGTGTCGTAATAAAACAATCTAAATGTATACGCCATAACAAAAATATCTTTATGAAGTTTTTTTTTGTCGGGAAATAAAAAAAACATTTTTTTTTTACTTATTTTTAAATTTCGATTCGAAAATGGTAGTTATAAAAATCGCAGGGTTTTGGATGTAAAGAATTACTTTACTTAATTCACTTTGATTATGTCCGTAGCGCAGTGATTTTCCCCGCTTGCATTATAACGCAAAGGTTCCGGATTCGATTCTCGGGCCACAATACTAGTGAAGTCTGGATGTGGGTGGGGTTTTTCGAACCCGCCTGACTAGCTACCACTCTCAATGTCAATCAGGCACCATAGCAGCATTGCTATGTTCCTACAGCCATTCATGTGAGAGCGAGAAGTATTCTGGGCGAACACGCTTTACCGTCTACGACCTCGTTGTCACTCACCTTCAAGTGAAATCGAGGTCAAGTGTTAGGCGATAAAAAGCCAAAGGCCCTTTAGTAGACGACTATTATAATACATTGGATACTAATATTACTGGTTATAGCAGTGTAACAACAATCACATGTGTACGGAATCGTAAAAAGCTTAAACAAATAATGCGTTACACGCCCCTAGACAGGGAAACGCTATACGACGGGCACTCGCGCGTTATGAACGAGGAATTACGCCAACATGACGGAAACGAGTTACATCGGACACGTTCTTGTTTCGTTTCGTGATTAAAACTCCATCGAAGATTCTGGAATGGAAGTTCTATCGAATATTCACTATGCGTTAACGAATTGCTTCGTCTTTTGTGTATTAAATTGCAATGTGGAGGACCTTAGTACCATTCCGAAGTCATCCGCACTAATGGTTGAGTTTTGATAGTGGTAATTAAAAACTTAATACGATATGTGTTGAGTCATTCTAAGCGAAGAGGACGATTGCACAATCCATTGTCACATCCTTAGCTTTGAGGTGTTCAATGTGATTTCTTTAGTCAATATAATCAATGAGGAAACATAACTACTAACTATATAAGTAATCTTGTATCGGCTAATTACAACTGAATACCAGTGAACTACCACCTTAGAGATTGGTAGTTACATAAAAAATTATATTACAAATAAAACAAAACCAATGAACAAAACTACTGCTGTCGCCAAATATAAACCTTAAAAAAATAAATCTATTAAAAGTTAATGAAGAAAATAGAAATGAAATAAAATATTACTATTTACCTCCAAGTTTACAAAGTTAAATATGAAAAAAAAAATTACATTAATATTTTTTAACGCAGAGGACCCGGCTTCGTTTCGCGGGCCGCTGGAACCGTACAGATTGGATGTTGGTAGGGTTTCTCGAACCCGCTTGGTTAGCTACCACCCTCACGATGTCAATTTGCCGTCATAACTGCGTTTCTGTGTTTCTACAGTCACAAATGTGAGAACCAGAATTATTTTGGGCGAACACGTAGCACCATTTACCGCCTCATTGTGACTTATCATCAGGTGAAATCGAGATCATGTGTTAGGCGATAAGCGATAAAAAAAATCTCATTTCAGACGCACGAAGAAGGTGGTGATACACGTTCCGTACAAAGTGAAGAAAGTAAAGCACACGCACACTATATACAAGACGGTGCACCATCACCACACCCACCACAACCACTTGGATCACGGGCCGTTGTCCGAGGAGCACGAGCACTTCCACCACTTCCACTTAGACGAAGAGCCGCAGATCGCGCATCACAGTCAGACGGTCGGCGGTATTACCATCCCGGAATTTCTCCCCGATACGCCACTAGAGGTCAATGACCTTCCCGATATTGCATTACGCAACGAGTTGTCTAGGATCCCAAACCGCTTCGTGATACCACCCTACAGGCGGCAATTGGTAAGGTAATTTTTTATTCAACATTACCATTATAACGCTTCAATACTAGTGCCACGGGATTCGTCATTTCGACAGAACAATGTTGGATAAGCAGTTCTGTATAATTATAACATAATTCTAACATACAACTTCTATCACATATTATGTGTCCGAATACTTTGTTTTTTTTTTACATCGTCAACTTTATAATTAATTTTTCTAAAAAGGATACCATGCAAAATATATATAATAAATGTAAACCTACTGTTAAATATAAGATCTAACTGGAAAATAACAAAATGCTTTACAACAAATAGAAAGAGTAATTTCGCTATTCATCTTTAAAAAATCAACATGGTTCTGATCGATTCCGAATTTTTAGAAAAATCTATAACTGTTTTTTTTTTTGCCCATGGAGCAGTCTTTCGATCATACCGCCTAGTCTTTCGTAGAATTATTCCTTTAATTACATATTAAGTTCATTTATGTCTTTCGTAAAACGTTAAAATAATTAATTAGTTAATTTCCATTTCTTTACAAATCCATGTTTTAAATTATTTCCAGTCAGTTCAACTCCATTACGTAAACGTCCTATAATTAATTATTTCGCTGTTATTGTTAAGAAATGTCAGCGTAAAATAAACACGCTCAAAAGACTATGACACATGACAAAACAATAAATATTTTCAATATTCACGCCTCCTAATACGCATGTGATTGCTAATTAAAAAGTGAAATGTGAAACATTTAAAAATATACATTTTCTTTGTCAATTTCAGAAAGTTGAATCATGAGAAGTAAGACACTGAATACTTGAGAAGCATAGATGGCTACCTATGCATGATATAAAGTAAGAATTCTTACCGTATTGTAATCAAGAATACGCACAGAATGTGACAGTAATTTAATTAGATATAAGTGTGATGAAATATATAACTACAATATTTTAAGATTTATTTGGGGGTCACTGCTTAAAAAATTAAAATGATACTTTCTATTCGGCACGAGTTAACTAAGAGCCCCGCAAATAGTCCCTAAAAATTATATTTAATTTTAGTAGCAAATTAGTTCATGTTTTACGAAATTACAATGATAATTACAATTTAGACATTGTTCTATATATGTGGAGTCATTTATCAGTTTACTATACAAAAAAGATGTTTAAAATAAAATCAGACCAATTATCATCTATATAGCATTAATAAAAGTGACAACTAATGTCAGTATTAAATTTTAAAATTCGTTTTTTTTTTTGAGACTGTCTAAGGTTCTTAGATAATGCTGCCGCATCTTAGATTTAATCGTTAAATCTGTAGAGAAAAAGTATTGTTTATTTTGTACAAAAATAATTTAAGATTTTCTTTAATTTTAAACTATCGTCTATGCCAAAGACTAACAAGAGCGTTCCGAGTTTTTTTTTAATGAACATTTCGTTAATTATTTTTATTTTATAATTGTTATTTTATTTTAAATTAGATATCATTTGTAAATAATTGATAAATATATCTGTTGATAATATACGCTGTCATGTTTATTTTATCCATTGAAATTTATGATTAAGTCATAGTGAGTATATAAAATATATATTATTATATTATAATAATTCATATCACAGTTTTCTATTTGTAAAATTATTTAGCAGCGCGATTGATCGAAACTAATAAGCAGAGCGAATAAATTATATTTTACGTATTTAGATTTTTGTTAATCGAACCCCATTTTGTATAATTTTTGAACGATACTGAAAAATAGGTACCCAATTTGATGATAATTTTTTTTGTTATCTTCTTTTTAATAAGGACGCAAAGATTTTACTGAAAACGTAAATGTAAATGTAAAATTTTTACGGTCTTTTTTTATAAAAGGGTATATATTAAACTTGAACCCCCGAAAATTTTAGACAGATATCAAAACCTGAAGTAGGGTAAATAGTTTTTCCAACTAAAGCGTGTAAAACCGTCAAACCTTTTTTGAAACTACAAATTCCTATGGAACTTGTGAGATTTAATTTATTCTTTTATTATTAGGAGGAGAATATTTATATCTAAAGCTGAAAATATTCATTAACGAATGTCAAAAACGTCTGTTCGTAGATTCTGTTTACCATTTCTATTTATCGCCAGTTGGGTATTAATCAGAAGTAATTATTACTGACACAAGTTTAGTATCAAAACATATTGTCGCTTAATGTTTTCCTTTTTTTTATATAATCATATAGAATTCAAAGGCTTGACTTAATCTTGTTTCACTGATGACGCATAACCTAAAGCGCTGTTCCTAGGACATGAAAATTGGTTGATGTGTAGTTTTTGATACCTACATCCAGGACGCCGGCCCTGTAGTTCCAGGCTATTATGAATAGGACCAAGGTAAGCCCGGCTTATCATAAAAAGTGATTAAAAGGGACTTTAGGTTCGGGGCTATTGAGGGTTGGGGACCTTCAAAGCCAACGAAGCGAACTGTACAGGTGCCAGCAGACTTGAAGCGGTCTCATGTCTGCCGTAGTACAGCGAGGGTCTGGGAAGGGTGGAGCGTCCCTGGGAGATGTCTGTATTTAGTGCAGATAGGCACCGTTGCGTTTCTTAGTAGATCTTGGGGCCCTTTATAATGCATTTGGGGTGACTACCGAGGAGGTTTTAGTGAGTGAAAATCCATCAGATAACCCTGTCTTCACGCCTGAAGTATCTTTTGCTGATTTCCCACCGCCCTCCCACCCTACCTAAAAAATGGATCCAGGAGGAAAGGTCAATCAATGAATCTTTTTATTCACTGAGTCGATAGTTTCGAAAATTAGTATACGTACTGGAAGAAGATTAACTTTAATTTAAAATAAATAAATATTAAATTACCGCGCCCACAGAAACGAGCGACCGACGAATAGTTCTATATACAATTAACATTTAGTTGACGTAGTTTTCGTTCTATTTTCAAACATATCGACTGAGAACGATTAAATGTTGATGACGTCACATATGTCGAAGTTGTAGAATAAATAGATATGTATAAAATACACTGAAAGAACTGTAAGATTTTCTATACTATTATTGCATTCTGTAACAAGCAGACCTTTTTTTTTTTTTGTTTGCGCGGGGTAAAATTGCATTGCTGCACCATACCCCCCCGTGGGAAGGGGGGCGTGTGTGGGGCTACCGGCGCCCTGAAAAGGGCACTTTTC
>DWQX01002823.1:0-20076 GCA_018245475.1 Pharmacophagus antenor
CTGCCGATGGGCAGCAGACTCGCACGTGGCCGAGCGCAAAGCACCGGAAGCAGCGCATAGGCTGCTCCGGTAGCGCCCGGACCACCGCCGAGCCGAAGCCCACCGACAGTGTGTCCCGCTCCAGGACGGCCCGCGCAGCGGCCACCGGGCACATGACGCGCATGCGCCCACCGTGGCCCCCGCGGCCCGTCCTAATCTCATCCGCCTTGATGGCGTCCACGGGGCAACCCCCCACAGACGCCACCCAGGCGACGACCTCGTCCTTTGTGACGCTGTCGTCCAAGTCCAAGATCTCCAGGGGTGAGGTCCTCACCGGCCTGGAGATCTTAGACATGCCACACCCTGCGGAACAACTGGGGCTGAAGTATCGGCATTTGGTGTATGGTGCGGGGGTCGATCGGTTTGAAGAAGGAATGAAGATTTTTACGGATAGCAGTAAGATCGAAGAAAAGGTGGGGGCAGCACTCTCCATATGGAGTGGTGCTGCTGAATAAAGTAAGAAGTTTAAACTGAGCGACTACTGCACCGTCAACAAGGCGGAGATGTTGGCCCTGCGCGAAGCCACAACGTGCGCTCTAAAATATGGATCACAGAGCTATAGTATTTAATGCGATTCCCGGTCCGCACTTGAAGCACTGGTTCGGGACGATTCCCTCCACCCCCTCGCGGTAAAAGCCAGGTAGAACATTAGCCAATTAATGAAAAATGAGAATCCCCCAAAACTGTTTTGGATCAAGGCTCACGTGGGAGTGGAGGGAAACGAAAGGGTGGACCACCTGGCAAAAAACGCAGCACTAAAGATTAAAAGAAGGCCCGGTTATGACAGATTCCCCGTCTCATTTGTCAAGAGACTTATTAGACAGGAGTCTCTCGACGAGTAGAACGGGCGCTATAAGAATGGAGGGACAGCATTTCAAACAAATTGGTCTTCCCGAATACGGTCAAAGCCTATCCGGTAACAAGGAAACTGGAGCAAGGACTGGAGCTTGTTCAGGTACTGACAGGGCATGGCGGTTTCTCCGCGTACCTTAACAGGTTGAACCCAGGAGAGCCCAGCTTGCGAATGCGATCCTGGAAAGGAGGAAACTGAACTCCTCGTGCTCATCGAATGTCCCATCTACTCAGTGTATAGACTAGATTTAGAAATGGAAATAGGAATAAATATAAATAAAGACAATCTAAATGAAATTATAAGTGATAAAGAGATGCGTTGTACATATATAAAATACTGTAAAAAAGTAGCTAGTAATAAGTAAAAATAAAAATTAGAAATAAGAAGGTAAATTACACCATATTTGTTGATATAAGGTGTAAAACCTAAAACATGCTAAGAAACTGTTAGAGATAAGCTAGATTTACTGTATAATTGTAATAGAAATAAAGAAAATGTCTAGAAATAAGTAGTTGTAAGAATAAGTAAATAAAAATACTTGGACTACTTTTAGTGAAATAAAGAAAATAGTATAAAGTATGGAAGAGGAGAGAGTGAAAGGTAGACGAAAGAGAAATGGAAGATGAATATAAAATGTACTCAGGTCCCTGACCACACATGTTAGGGGGACAAGTACAAATAAATAAAAAAAAAAGATTCGAATGGTGCCTGTAAAAGATTCGTCGTAAAGAAACCTTGTGGCGGTAAATAAGGTAAAATAATTAGGTAATTTGCATTCTTTGCTGTAGGTACACATAAATGTTAGTTATAATTAACGTTTTTACGTCTATTTTTTCCTTATAGCCGACAACTGTGCGTTATAAACAATATAACAAACTAGGAAATAAACTTGTCGAATATTAACAGAATCTACATACATATTAACTTCACTTGACGACCGTTTGATTTGTGAGGTTATATTCAGAACAAGGTTGAATGTCCTAGAAGTTTTCAAGGTCTATAGTTCTGAATCTAGCTGAGTGTTGGTGACCGTCCAATAGTTCAAGGACGATGGGTGAACGCCACTGATCGTGACTCTAAAAAAATCTCGCTACTGGCACTTGCTTACGTTACGCAAATGTTGATCACTTGCTTTATAATACGAAGGTCCCGGTTTCGATTTTCGGGTATGAGTAGCAGTTTTGGTTGCCTTCGTGGTGCACTCGTATACCCGCTTGCTTTGTAACGCGGAGATCCCGAGTACGATATTCGGGTCACAGATGACTATTGGAATCTGGATGGTAGGAGATTTTTGAACACGCCTGGCTGGCAGCCATCCTCGATGTCAATCTGCCGCCATAACAGCATTGCTATTTCCCGGTTGTCATATATGTGAGAGGCAGAAGTATTTTAGGCCAACACGCTTCAATTCCTAAGGCACCATTGTCACTACATCAGGTGAAATCGAGGTAGTGTTAGCCCGTAACCGATAAAAAAGTAGAGTTTAGATGATAGTAGGGTTTTTCAAACTCATCTGTCTAGCTATCACCCTCATGTCAATCTTCCGCCATAATATCGTTGCTGTTTCTGCAATCATACATGTGAAAGTATTCCGGGCGAGCACGCTTCACCATCTACGGCCTCATTGTCAATAAACATCAAGTGAAATTCAGGTCAAGTGTTAACCCATGGCTAATAAAATAAATTTTGCAACATATATGTTGATTACTTTCTCACGTCTGCATTAATTCATGTGAACTTGTGTGTCAACAATTCCTTGCATTCAGATTGGCAAAAGTCAATGTAAAGGAAATGAACTCCTGAAATAACTCGTTTACTTTACATTTCTGACAGAACAAAATTCCTTGTTACGAATACGTGTACATTTTACCATAATTATCTTTTGTTTTCATTGTCAATTTCCAAAAACAAACATTTCGTCTGTAAAAAAAATATGAAAAGAATACAAAATTAGCATGTACTTTGTTCACAAAAGTAAAAAGTTATTTGTCACAAGTCATATATAGAAAAATCTATGTCCATCGACGCACCAGAAACGGTAGTCTCACAAATTATGCAATTTAAATATATTTTAACAACTGAGACTATTGATACAACCTAACTGCAAATAAAAGCAATAGTTGTTAAATCGCGAGCGCGATATTCTATCGTAGATTTTTTTGTAGAGATAATAAGCTTAACGTTTTTTATGACGAATAATATCGAACAATTTATTATGTTAGAATTACCAACTTTATCAGCACATAACCAAAAGAACTCTTTTACTGCTTCAAACTATTGACATTTCCTACCAGTATAATTTTGTGAAACAAAATAAAGAATTTCCGGGCAAGAGATAACAAGTAACACCTGCGGGGATGCGAAATAAGTACCTATAACTAGGTAAAAGCGTAAAAACCTTTGTTCTTTTGCGTCCGAGACTCAAAGTCGGCGAAAAATTATCTTTTTACTTTTTTTCGAGTAGCTCCCGGCCCCAAGCAGGTAGACTGCTGAATACAATAACGTCCCATAACACAGGTATGGTGCTGACTTCAACTTTTGTACATGAAAACGTTTTTGTTAAAGTTAGATAAATATAGGTGGTTCAGAAAAGCCTAGTTCTTCCTAATAGTTTATTATTATCGGAAAAATTTTAAAGTAATCAGTAATATGATTTTCCGTTAACAACCGTAAATAGTTAAATAAAATTGGTTATGAGGTTAAGCTAATTTATCTCACGTTCGCTGTTTGATACACCAACACAAGCCGCAGCGAATAAAATCGTACCGGCGTTTCGTTGAATATAATAAAACGTTATAAATAATGAAAATATGCACACGACAGTTCGGTTGACCATATACGGAATAATAGATTTTACATTTGGTTAAAATCAAGTCTGCCTGATAATATTTAAATTCAATGATCGAAAATTAAATTTTGGGATAATAAATGTAACGTAATGTTTTCTTGCAAACTTAAATAGAAAATACTTGAGAAGAAAAAATTATCTATAATGGTACAAAAGTCTGCTAGTTTAACGTGAAGTAAAAACATTTAAATTTATCAAGATGATTTACAATTAGCAAATATAGGAAAATTTGATAGTTTTTGTAAAAATATCCACTTACAATTATGATACATATACACATATACATATATATTGTAGTATGTATATAATATAGTTAAATGATCATTACATTGGAAAGAGGATTTTCACACAAATGTGTATAAAATTATTATTATTCCGTGTGAAGCATATGCATTGATTTGTTCTTAAATAATATTAAAAACGCTTAAATAATAGTTGTAAGTGCCTTTGAATTGCTTAAAGTTAATATATGTCCAAAATATCATATTTAATAATTTACACATATTACATAAATTGACCGTCACTTCCAATAACCTCTAAATGTAAATAGAGTAGATGGGATACCACGAGAACTTGGAAAGGGAATTATTTTTATGAAGTTTTAAAACTTCAAAGAAGACCGATATAGTTACTTTTTCTTTAATAGATGACTTGAAGACGACCGCAAGGTGCAAACTTGTGAAGAGTCAATTGGAATAACGCATTGTAATAAAATTCAACGAAGTCGGAAATATGCGCGAAATCAAACAAGGTTAATACTTTATTAAACTCCTTATACCATTTTATTGAACGAAATAAGCCTATGAAAAATAGTAAATAATAAGATTGTTTCAGATGATTATGAAATCAATACGCTATCTACAAGTTATGCACTTTTCTTAATTTAAGTTGAATTAGTTATTTGTTTCATAAACAGCATCTAGATATTTTTTGTATGCCTTGCCACATTAAGCAAGAAAGCAAGTAAAAACTGCTATATCGAAAAAAAGTAAATATTAAGAAACGAAATTTTAAGGAAATTTTGCTCCGAATCTCTATTTATTACGGTTGTAACATGTAAGATTTTATTTAATTCATTCAGAAATATTTTTGGAGTAAAATAATCCACTTTGTTTTTAATATTTTATGAATTATTCATATTAAAAGTCTTGTTGATATTTTAGCTATTCCCTTCTTTATATAAAGATAAAAAGATGTAATGAAACTGTTTATACATTTAAATTTGTTGATTAGAAGCAAGCACTCAAATATGCATCTAATATTCAAGGAAGTAAGAAGACTAAAAGCATTAATATGAATATTACATCTTTAACATTTGTTTTATTTAAATTATAATTAAAAGAAGTTATTAAAAATGGATAATTTTTTGCATTTACTATATGTGTACTTTATAATAGCGATTCCACATGTAGTTTTTATAAAGAAGTTAAACATTGCAAGGTTATCCTCTCTTTGTTATTAAATTTAGGTGTATGTATTCATACATATACAAGTTGTACATGTTTATTCTGTAAACACGGTTGATACATTCATATTCAAATTACTCTAAATTCAATAATACTTTTTTCAGGTTATGACATTAGCACAGCTAAGCAGTTCTATTTGACATGGATTAGCCATTCAAATCTTTAACAAGGTAAATTAACACGTTAGGCGCCATGCATATTTCTAAGACAATCCCGTTTGGGTCACGCGCGCCGCTTCGAAGCTGTGGTATTGTAGAGCCGGTGTTTCCTATCGCAGTAGAAAGTGGTTTACATTTGAAACGTGATTCCTCTAGGCATTCATACAACACGTTAGGCACGGGCAAGCCTGTTTTGCTTCCTTTACCGTTTGGGCCGCTAGATAAGATTTTATCGGAATATATTTGTGGTCGGTGTGGCCTTAGCGACTAACTAGTTCATTATAGTTCTTGGTCCTGTGCAGACAAAAATTTTCTTTAGCTCTGAGCGTCAAAATGTCAGTCCAAAAGTGTGGAAGCGATAGCAGCAGTGAAATTATTCTTGCAAGAAAACGGCCTGGAGTGGATGTATTTTTATCGCGTTACCTGCTGTCAGCCACCAGCGGCTGACGCGGCTTATACGGAAAGTTTCGTGTCAGCCACTGGTGGCTGATGTGGGGCTCAACGTGGTAAACTATAAATGACATTCAAATGTTTTAAAACAACAATGACTTATCAGCAATGTATGCAAAAATATCTCAAAGGTTGGGCCATCTAAAACTAAATCTTAAGACAACCCATACAGAGCAAGGTTATTTGCTGAGTAGTCATTTTATTAGTATGAATTTTTAGATTTACACGATACATGTCTTTGTTTCAGATCAAAAATTAGGTAGGTTACTGCATTTAATAGAGAGGAAAATTGAGCAATTGGATTGGTTGAAACTATCATTATTTTATATAAATTTATGTGACATAAGAAATTTGTTGGATAACAGATATCACATTATTAGTGTGAATTTATAATCACAGAAACAATGAAATTTGGTTCTAGAATAAATAACTATGGTGAAGAATAACTTATCTAAAATTAATGATAAAATCATATGGAACAGGTAGCCAGATGAATCATTCCAGTCCAAAATAAAAACATTTGTGAAAAGTTAGTCTGATGAAATCCCTTCCACTGACAAGCATTCTTACTGGTCTTTCTGTACTATTAACCCTTTGCACTCCAGACCATTCTGGATGTTGGCTACCAGCTACTCCGCACTCCCTCATGGCAGAAACATGCATTTACAGACCATCGTATTATTTAGTAGAGCTTTGGAACTAAGTAACAGATTCTAATGATATTGGACTTGTATGAATTGGTTGACATCGAGAAATATATATTTGCCAAAAAAATTAATATTTTATTTTTTATAATTTTGTATAGTATGATAGAGCTTAAAACACCCCATTATGCATTGCTGGTTGATTTCTGCAAGTTTGACAATAATGAGTTGTTTGACGTCTGCCATCAGCTGTTTTCCTGTTGGAACAGACAATACAATCCCTTTTTTTGGCCCACATTGGAAATATGTAGTTTGTTATCAAGCCTAGTTTCTAGAGATGTGGCCATCCTAAAGCTCTCTAAACTCACGTTCTCTTCCAACACAAAACTCGCTGACATTTCTTTTATACATCTTAGTAATTTTACTATATTTTGATTTGATGTCTTGTGCCATTTCAAGAGAAAATGTCGAGGAAACGTGCATGTCTCAAAAAGTTGCACAGAGATAACTTAATTCCCCGTAATCACTAATAAACATTAATGTCCCCTTAGAGGGGACATCGGAGTGATAGGCTAGAATTACGGTGTCCCATGAGATGGGACAACAGAGTGCAAAGGGTTAACAAACTTCTTAATATTCATATAGATGTAATTATTGCTATGTATGCTTGGAGAAGGTGGAGAATATGTATACTTAATAAATGGCCCAACTGTATATAAATAGTCAAGTTCTCTGGTTAAAAATCAATGAATTGCCTACTAACACTGCAGAGTTACTGGGATTCCACAAGGGAGTTTGGATGGCTCATAAAATGTTCGGTATATTTCACACAAAATATATTTAGCTGTTGTTGAGTCCCAGATCATCTAACAACTACATATATTAATTTATAACTGACTGGATAGCCATTGTGTATTTCTTCTGCACTATTCAGTGTGTAAATATTACTGTCATTATCTAAAATGTTCAATACCTAATGATATTTATTATTGGCATATTGAAACATGAATTTGTATTTCCAAATGATTTGCACATGTAATGCACTTTATCATTTTACCATGCATACATGCAAAACTGAACTTCATTAAATTAAAGTAACAAAAACTTAAGATGTGTGATCTTAAGATTTTAATGCATTTTTTAACAGTTAAGGTCACGATCATTCTAAAAAACTAATAGTAGCGTACTTTTTATGATACTATAGTATAGAAAATAAAATCAATTTAAACATTATATAGATAGTGCAGTAGGCACTGCACTATCTTTACATGCATTGTTGACCATGTATGACATGCTATTTACTTAATCAAAACACACTCAAACTTCACAAATATCTGAGTAATGCTTATACTTGATCCATTGAAGAGTAAAAATTCAACCTGTGATAATAAAGAAATTATATACAAACATTTTAAGGTCTTTTTTTATGTTATCATATGATTCAATTTAAAACAGTAAATATGCAGTTGCACTAGAACAGAACTTTGCACAAAAATGGTAATTATTCTATAAAGTTTTAAGGATACAGCTTTATAATTTGGAGAAATAATTTAATAAAACAAGTTACAAGGAGGTTATTGTAAATGAACTAATTAAAAAAGTTTCATGTGAAAATAAAAAGTTAACATCCTATATGTAAATAAAAGTACTACTACTCTCACTATTTACAAACATAATGTTTTTAGAACTTCTAGACAAAACTTCTCATTACAAAATTGATATATGGAAATATAAAAAAATTAAAAGGCAACATATATTCAAAGTAAATAATGTTTCATTGTTATTGTTATTGCCATATTTCAGTTACTTTTGTAGAAAAACATTTTTACCACACCTGTAAATGTTTAATTGCGCTAAATGATTGGATAGTAATAACTGTTTATAGTAATATTTCTAAAAATATAAGTTAACTACAGGATAATTGTAGAAGTTAAAAAACATTAATTCATATTAGACAGTTTGTAGCTGATAATAACTATTAACGCAGATGCTCAATAAATCGATATTAAATTTTTCTATTATGCCGAAGCGTCAGTAGAAACAATGAAAAGTTTTTTTACCTTCTTTTTCGTGACTCCACGATGCCGCTTTAGTTTCCCAGTGCTGAGTACAGTTATTCACAGCACTTATCATCACAATACATTAAAACATTTTAGACCTGTTTGTACCATTAAACATGGGTTTTATTTCTACTATGTTAAATTAATTCAAACATAAAATACACAAGCAGGATAATACAAGCAAGGGTTTGAGCATGACACAAAACAAACCAATAGAAAAAGAGGACTTAACGCGTTGCGCATGCTTACTATTAACGGTTTGTTGATAAAGTAGTTCTGTTCGGATATTTCTTTAGCATCTAATAATATTGATATTTTAAATATTTTGTATTAAGTGAACGCCCAATTATTTTTAGGTAAAATAACTGTGTATATACGTATATGAACTTAAATTTATTTGATAATAATTAACATTAGAAATGACTAATGTGTTTCCAACGAAAATTGGCTTCATTCCTACAAAATTAAACAGTAATTAAAATAAAATAAAATTTTATGTAATAATATAACATAATTAATTTATTTTTATGTACTTGTTACTGCCATCTATATTTATTATAGTGAAAGTAGTGCAGCAACTGAATGTGAGACGTTTTGAAATGTAAAAAAGGCAACACAACACTATTATATCAGTTCATAAAACTTTTAATAGATGGCTCTTAACAACTGTAAACTTTTACATAATAACTATGTGCCTTGATACTTAAATTTGTTAAATACTTACAAAAGGAAATTTGGATTTGGGGATTATAAAAAAATAGTAAAGTATCATTCGAATTTAGTAATTATTTGATAAAAAGAGTCTAACAGCTTTAAAAGGTTTTAATATAGACGGTATATTCTTAAGACAGATTTAACCTTAGTATTTAGAGGTAAAATTTTGGGAAATAAAACTGTAGAACAAATACATAATATAGATTTGTGAATCGATCGATGATGTTTTTATGTTTTCGTTTTTGGCAACATCAAGCGTAGACTCCGTATGTCGAAAAGCCGTTTTAATGAGCGTCACAAATGGCAAAGTTATGATCTATAATTTACTTTAGGGTGTGCTCAATTTCACACTGCATTATAAACGGAATACTGGTATCGTTTACGACTGATGTATTAACAGAATTTGAAGTATTTATTTGTTTAGAATTTATTATCAAATTTATTTAGATACTTGTATAAATTTGAGATGGTAGACGTTCACGTATGGTAAGCGAACCACCTAAGGTCTATAGGATGTTACCAGAGACCGTCTAGATATGTACCATCATTGACTGATGGTCTTTTACAAATCTATTAATTATTTTTTTAAATCAGCTATTGAATAAAGGAAGTTTATTCTGCAATAAAATTAAAACGTTTGTGTGCTTGTCACACGGCTCAGAAACCATTCAAAATAAGTTCTATTATATAATCGCATGTTTTCATCTAATAAATTGGGTCTGGATAAAAATATAACAGAGAAGCAAAAGTCAAACTTGAAACCAATTTTAAATAAACGTATATTACAATGTCCAAATTTTATTTCAGTCGGTCTTTGCCTACGTGTTTAAATTGCCTTCATTTCACGAGTAACGTCAAAGGAAGGCCAAAAGGGCGCGAGCAGTAGGCAGCCATACTTCCTTGAGTGCCCCTATTAGGTCCAAGTTTTGCCTTTGTTGAGCCACTGAAACCGTGATGTGTCTTTGAGATAAGAATTGGGTCGACATTACGTTGAAACATCAAAGCCGAGTACTTGAAATTGAAGGTAATTTGGTAACACTGAAAATTGTCCATGCTTTGTTATCTATTTAAATTATTAAACACATATGACAAAGTTATGAGAACTTAAGAGGAAATCAGTTAATAACGCTAATTGTTTGTTTTGTTTCTCTTCGACATGTTAAGGTAAGACTAAAATATAACGTCACTACATTTATGACAATTAGGTTGAAATTATCTTGTATCAACGAAATGAAACACAGGTGTGTTAAACTTTTCTTTAAGAAAATTATTCTACGAAGATGACAGATACTCAGAACATCAAACCATAAAAATACGTATGTGTTTACTTTCCATCTGTTTTCATAGATGATTTTAATAAAATATTACTGCTATCTGCGATAAATTGTGCAATGTTATTATATATTTTTTTTCAACAATGAAAATAGTAAATTTATTCAACCAAACATTATGACATATTTGTTACATAGAAAAACATTTTAAATGGATTGATGTACTCAAATATATTATTAACATTTTCAGTACATACACTTTGAAGAAAGATTTAAATGCACATTCTCTTCTTTTTTCATAATATTGCCTGAATGACCTGAATACAGTGAGGCTGCACCGGGGAGTGCGACGAATCGATGTGTTTCCATGACAACCGCGACGTCTGCCGAGGAGTCTGCGCTCTACTATCCCTTTCTGTCTCGCCTTGATATCATATCACAGGTTTCTTCAAAACGGGTAAAATGCTGAGATGATAGCTCGGCAATTTAGACTTTACGTAGACTAATATAAGTTGATAATCGGATCAAAAATTGCAAGGAAATGTGTCATTTCTAAGGATAAAAGCATCTTCGAACGATATAATATAAAGAAGCAATTGTTACTTAGACGACAGAGACAAAGATATGTTTAAATTAAGCAAAATATGATCTTCGCACCATATGTATTGAGTTTAGAACAGCGCGCAAAACCACCCATTACGTACACCTGTGCATACTTAAGTAATTTCCGGAGGACTTGGTGGGTGGCTTTACAAGATATTCGAGGTTTGTTCGGAGTCTGTTAACATCTGGCCCCTCTAATTTATAGGAAGGGTAGAGTTGTTACTGTGAGGTGTTGTAATTAATTATTTTCGCTTGCAAATGTTTGTGGTCTATTATGGTAGGATAATGATTGTTGAGAAAATTTAATTTAGTAGAAGTGTTTGTTGATAACTCTGTCTCGAATGTATAAAAGAAACACGTAGAAAATAATTTAAAACTTAAATCGTAGCATAAATTGTAGTTAATCATCAATGTCGTAATAATTTTTTTAAGCTGTCTGTGCATTTTAAACAAATTTTTATTTTACAAAAAAGTGGAACCGACAGTAAATATAAAATAAAGAAACAAAGTTTGATCACATTAGAATAGATGCAAAATCAATGTTTTTGTTCCCTCCTTTAAAGTTAATTTTGAGTGACATTTAAAACATCAACAAAATCTCACAAAGCATTAACAGAAATGGTCAGGTTCAAATGATATCTTTTCTATTTTCCTATCTCCAGAGTTTAATTTTGTTTTTACCAAAGATTCTAGTTCAAAACCACTTTGTAGTCGTCTGTTGATAAAATTCTGGTAAAATTTATGTCTTTATTTAAGAAGAACGCTGAGCTAAATATAAAAAATATATGCATTTATACTCCTAAAACTTAAAAATACATATTTTATCATTGTCCTTCCTTATAAAGTTCTAAAATATAAACTCTAATAATGGACCTTAAATTATCTGTACTTTTTGGTTTTGTAGTATTGTCATGAGCTTATTTTAATTTTAATTTACATAAAAAATTAACAGAACAGATCGAAGATATAGAAATACTGTTAAAGAGTTTATAAATAAAACATGGAGACCAGTGAGTACCAAATTTAAGTAAAATAAAAAAAATTATATTTGATATTTTGTATTCCGTGACATTATCTCAAATTAACGTAACTCGTAAAATTTTATAATTTTAATCAACAATATACGCGAAGAGCCGTGTAGGAATCTTTTTCCGAAAAACTTTACGATTAAAACGTTCAAATTGTTACGAGCTTTCAAAACGCTAACAAGAGAAAAATTGTATTACGGAGCGCGTACGTTCGACAAACAAAGGCACATGTCTGATATTAAAATCGACTACCCTCTAGCGTTATTCTTTTTGAATATGCATAGGTAAACAGGCCGCCCCCCACCAAACGCTGGCCAAAGGTACATTAATCACTCATAAAAAAGACAAAGGGACTCATGTGGCTCGTCGTATCTAACATCGACCTTAAGTTTCATTAAGGCCGATGTTACATTATCGACTACATGCGTTCAAAATCGAGAACTTTAACACTAGATTTACGGAATCCGTCATTATGACGGAACAATGTTTGATAAAAAGTTCTGTACACTTTATACTTGTCTTGGGAAACAGGGAATATGAGAATACAATAATGAACTTAATTATCACAAATTCGAAAAGAAAACCTTAAAAAATTTCCGTAAATCTAATGTTAAAACTTTGTGGAATTGAACAGTGTTTTAATTGTGAGATTATACTTGGCAGGAGGTAGTATTTCATACTTCATTGTTACCGCCGCTACGGTGACTCTTTCAGTCGACACCTAGTACAATGTAAGCTTGTTCAAGTTTGAAAGACGATAAAGATAATGAAATTACTGTTCTAACTAAACATGCTAAATATTTATTAATTTAATATGGAAACAAGACGACAATCTACAGTTTACTTACTAAAACAAATATCGTAGTTAAGTTTAAGTTGTATCACTTTGTAAATATTTTTGGCATACGATCTTTTATATCAACCACAGTCTTCATTAAAAAAAATAGTTCATATTGGTTTAATTAACACTGCTAGGTTTGATTGTTATATTATGATTCGCTTGAAGATTATAGAATCATGATAGTGTGCAACGGCTTTAAAGAACGAAAGGAATCGAAGCTCCTTAATGACCGGGCGCTCGTGTGTCACGGAACACGCTAATATTTATGTAAATTGCAGAGAATATGATTAGTCTGCGTCGCCTACCCCACTGATAATCATATTTACGGCTTCCAACCCCCCTTTGTGTGGAGTACTTCACCTCCCCCCACTCAAGGCTGAACTCTCCCACGAAGACCAGGTCTTTGCTGTAATAAAAAGCTTTTCTTTAAGTATCAGGAGTACGAAAACCGCTAAGGTAATATATTTTCATATTTTTTTCTTTAATGTGTTTAGTGTATTCGTTTTAATTTGTGAAAAATAAATCCTTTTACGCTAATAATATGTACATAAATATATTTTTTTGTCTCTTGAAATAAATAAATATTAGCAACGAGGAATAACAAGTTGTACAAAAAAAACTCAAATGTTGTATTAGTATTTGATTATATTATATTTGAGATTAGATTTGTGAAAATTTGTTTTTATGAAAAGAATAAAGTCGTGTACTGCTGCTGATGTTGCTGCTGCTGGGTTCGGTAAAATTTGCGCTGTCAGTCTTTTTGACGACTATAACAGCTTCATCGAAACTGGCTCACGGATCCGGTGACCCATTAAAGTCATGTAGAGTGTTGATGTAGGATTGTACAATGTGGTGTTGATTAATTTTGAATTTTGCGCTACGATGATAAGTTTTGTTATACCTGTCAATTCACTAATTACAGTCCCCCTTGGAACAGGATTAAAGTAATGTTTTCGAACACCAACTTTCGACCGAAAGTGGTGAGTAGTCTCATCTAAATGAATGGTGAGTAAGAATACGATATTACATTGTTTTAGTACGATGAGACTAACATTTATGGACATGTAATTATACACATACAACATAGACGGACTCAGAAGTACCCAGAGTTATAAAATGCGTAGTTTTGTTTCACACGCTCAGAACTTTTAAGTCCTGACAATAAGTTAAGTTCTTTTCACAAGCGTTGTCTATTTTCGAATTTAAAAATGATTATATTAAAGAGCATGATGAATACTTGTTTTTGATAATTGTATTGTAATATAATTAATATCTAATCTGATAATGCTATTTGTATTTGACGTTTTTTTATAATTCATTACATTATGGTTGCTAAATAATGTTTGTATTATGTAAAAACGAAATAATTAACACTTATAACAAAGCAAGCTTATCCATATCAATGTGGTGTTTGATACGACTCTCATGCAATACCACTATTGCCTTGGTACAAGAGAAATGTACTCTATACACACCAATAAGGCAAATAGATGCTGTTTTTCAACGTTCTCAAAACGAATTTTTATATTTTTCATATCGACGTTATTACAGAACACGTTATGGATTTTCTTGCATAAACGAAGTAAAATAAGAAAAAAACAGAAATATTTTGCAAATAATGTTTCCATTACCGATATCAAAAAGTGCAGGACCTCTGAAAATGTTGTTTTTTTCAACTGATAATATCCCTTTCCATGTTTATATCTAATAATTTAATGATTTTTGTAGGAGAAATTGAACAAAGTTGTATCAAATATTATAATCATTCGATAATTTACTGGCGATTTACTAAATGGTTTTCTTGTCGCGTCTTAAACACGTAAGTAATTATGTAGCAACAATACAAACAACAGTGCGACGTGAAGCGGATGGGTGGCGAAGGCGCCCTGTAGCGTTTTAAGTCTGCTGACAGTTGTCGAGCGGGCGCGAGTCGAGACAGCGCGGGCGGTCACTATCGCGTTTCCCGCCTGAAAATCGCTTTCCTCGCGGTCGCGGTGCGGCAGAGCACGTGAACGCAGTGTCCCGCCGGCCGCTCGCGTGACACGCCGCGCTCCTCGCACGTCCACCCTACTCATCCTACAGGACCCACGTACGAACACGGCGCCCGCCCGCGACACACTGCCGCCAGAACTAATTTGCGCGCGCTCGATAAAAAAATCGCATTCCATTTTCAAATTTCATACTTTTTAAATAATACCTCGAGGTGCCATCGATTAGTTTATCTTTTTTGCCACAGCCGTGGACGCGATGCGGTCTAAGGCGGTGGCGAGGAGGCTTCAGGCACAAGGTAAGTTTTTAATATGCAATGCAAAAGATAATTATTATTAACCATTACTCGATTTAGAATTGAAAAAAAAATGTTGTCTCTTTTTTGTTAAAAAAAGTGCAGCTTTTTAAATATGTCGCTTAATTTGTAGGTATAAAGATAAAGGCAAACTGATGCATCGTGATGCGCTACTCGCGCTCTGCTATTGGTTAACGCCTCCCCCGCCTGACAAGATAGCGTGGGACATCCTCCGTTCATTGATATACGTTAATACTTCTTATATGCGGGCAATATGGTTTAATTTTCTTTGTATTAACATAGAGAGGGACGATCCCTCCGTTGTCACTTGTCATTGGATGAGTATAAGAGCTTTTCTACTATTTATTTATTTTATATAAACACTATGTCGTAGCGTAGCGCATATTTTTCCAGATGTATACTTATGTGTTTATGAGAAACAAATTAGAACAAAGTTACAAAAAAGTTATAATCATATTATCGTTATATATTTAAAAAATACCTATTTAATAAAAGTGAAGTCGTTTAGATATTTACTACTAAAGTAACTTAATTTAAATCAGTGTTTTAAGAGACGTTCAACATGTTAGTGACATGTTAAATAAATTACTTCGAATTCTAAACTGTGTTGATCAACAAAAGTGGTACGAGACCGTTATATATAAATAAATAAAATTAAAGGCATGGTAGGTTGTAGCTGCACGTTATCAGCCAGACAGTTATTTTCCAAACATCGGTTGCACAACGCCCGCTGCCGGCAATCATCAGTTTTTACGATTCGGTTTATAGCGAGCTATGACGTCGTCATCTCGCCTATAAATCTCCATGCACTTCCAATTTCGCGTTTCATTATTTTTTTTTATTTGTAATAGGCAACTATCAGCTATTATTATATATTTTTTTAATAAAATTCTATCAAATAGTTTTTAAGTGCGGCAACATACAGACGGTCGAATATATTGTTTGTTTTGGTCTCTCTATCTCTATCAATTATATTGACCTTTCCAAAAAAAAAATATCTAATAAACACTCAATATACAGACATGGTGTTTCTAGAGATTTATTACATGCGTAGATGTTATTTTTTGTACCAGATCCACAACGCGCAATTGCTACGATTGTATAGTAAAATACCTTAAATAAATGAAATATAAGAATTCACTTTAATTATACAACTCTTCGTTAAAGAACGAAAGGTGCAGCAACATGTTCTATAATATCATTTTCGACTCACATCATCGAGATAAATAGATAAACAGCTGGCTGTGGTAAGTTGAAACTAATTTGTAAAATCGTGTTAGTTAACAAAAGGAAAAGATTCTCAATACTTAATGTTTTCTTACATTATCGATTTAAAACAATTCCCATTATTATTTTTTTTTCTAAACTATCTACCCGTTTCTGTTGTATATTCTTAAACAGCAAACACCAGAATATTTTTTAAGGATTGATTTCTACGGTTCGTTGCGTGTTATATAAAGATCTTTTTTTCCCGAAATATCAAATGTTTTTTTTACCCGTAACTTTTAACAGAATCGAAACCCTTTAAAAAGTTTAAGATATACATTCTAAATCTTACAGTTAGGTAAGTAGCTGCAAGTTAAAGTTTTATAGAAAAAAAAATCACTGTGAAATCCTAACAATTCTTTTCACAAATTTTATTTCGATAATGAAACTTATTAAAACGTTAGTTAATATCTTATCTATTTATGGGACGCTATAAAATTCGATATCAACTCATTATTTTTTGAAGTTTCATTTAATTAATGATATGATTTTTGGTATTTTGAGACTATTTAATAGCTTTTCGTATTATTTTATCGTTCCTACAGTTTATAGTCATACAGACATTTGCTACCAACATTTAAAAAAGGCCCGAGACTAATGACTATTATTACACAGAAATCAATCGAGGTAGTGTTAATAATCTTTTATTGGTTTTTAAAGTCTATTGGGAACAGTTATAATATGGGTTTTGTACATTAAAAGGTTCAGCATATTATCTTATATGCAATGAAAAACATGCCGAAACTAAAAATGCAAATCTCCGCACGTCAGTTTGAAAAGGCGCGTAAGCTTATAAACACCCTGTTTACAGTCAAACAATGTCTTCCTTTTTAAAAACTTCATTATTGTTAGACAACATATTCAGCTACGTACGTGCTTACCGGATTGCTCGGTCGTTGGTGGATGTTCGAAATCTTAGTTTAGTTTTAATAACATATTATGATAGGAGACAATACGAAGTAATAGAAGTTTGTAAAATTCATAGAATTTCAGATTAAAGGATCATACAGGGTCCATGTATTAGCTTGATGTGACTTATATCTTATATAAATGTCTGCGTGTGTAGAGAGCATGGGTTATATGTTATAATATGCGTAGTATGCTATTCATCTCGCATATTTAGTTATTACATTATGTAAGTATTAAGGCGAATATAATATGTAAGAGTTTATATTAAAATATTGTGTAACATATGTTATGGTTTCTAATTTACTTGCAAGAAATAAAGTTATTCTAAAATTCGTTCCAACTTGAAAACTCTCAGGTTTCATGCTGGACAATGGAGCTGTCTTCCATAAATAACTCGAACAATATTCAATAAGCCAGGGCTTTATTCCTCCAGGAATAGTAGTCGTAAAGCTTGCAGACATACCTACGAACGGATCCTCGAATCACAATAACGCTGGAACTCAGCAGAATCCATAATCTTATTTTTGTACCGCACTGCGAAGCGTGAATTTCGCAATTACGAGAGCACTGACTGCGCCATACGAAAACAATCTTAAATTTCTGAACCTTAAGAATGATATCGGTGTGGCAACACTTTCTTAAAATAAACACTTCTTGTCTGTACACGTGCGAATGTAGACTTTATCTCAGAGACGCAGAGTTACGTGGCGGTAGCTGGCAGGTGTTGTTTGAAAGTGTACTCTCTGCGGAGAGAGGAGGGTGCGGTGTGGGATGCAGATGTAGCACGGCGATATCCATTGTGTTACCTCCTATAATTTTATCGAAGCTGATTTACGATCGATTGTTCGACCGGTGGACAGTTGATATGCATGTGTGAGTGCGCGCGCGCATGTGAGCGGCGTGCGTGCTTCACCGCCCGTAGCGAGTTACCTGCAGATGGCGCTCGGATGTAACCCGTTTACTCGCCGCACAACGCCCTCGTAAATTAAGAAACGACGTCTCGTACCGAGCTCTTTCCAGCTTTATTTTATGCATCGGAGAGAAATTACCGGGGCTTGCTTACATTCACTTTGAAAATTCAAATTCCCCTTTGTTAGCAGCGGGCGCAGTGGAAAGCTCTATTGGCAGATGTTTATATTAAGCCGGGGCACTAATACCATGATAAAACGTCGCCGATAAAACTTGTATAAGGTGTTGCTGGCAAATTGTTTTCCGGCACGATTAAGATTGAGTTTCAATACCCAATCAGGCAGTTGTAGGCAGCGCTTTGCTAAATCAATTCGCGTGTAAAACATAGGAAGTTACGAGTGGAGCCAAGTAAACTTTCAATTGTTACCATTTTGACGGACGTTAGGAAATAACGATATCGAGGTCTTATAGAAAAGTTTGTTGTTTGTTCTAACTACTTCAAGGTAGTTGAGTATACGAGAAAATTTGTATTAAAAGATAATGGTCAAGTTCAATCAATAATTTAAACAACAATATTTTTTAAATATATAATTCCAGTCAATGCTTAACACATTGGTTTACGGTCGGATTGTTATAAAATGTTAAAGTATAGTGCATAATTTTTACTTAAACCTACAGATCTGATATATACATGACATAATTGTTTATTTTCACATTTTCATTGATATTTATTTTTAATATTAATTATGAAATGAGACAACAATTGCCCCCCGACAAAGTTCTCAGGTAGAAATGTGGGCGAAGGCGAGTTATAATTAAAGCGGGAGTCAAGGAAATGAGGTCGACTTCTCGGGGCTTCTGTACCTGTGCTGTGCCTTTCAATTACTCAGCTTAGGGTGATAACATGTTAGTGCGATTAACGCAACGATAAACCAAACGAAAACAAACAATTCACATACCATGACGAGAATTTTCTAAGACTCAGATATTGAAACGGTAACACCATTTGGTTACGTAACTATAATTACAATGTATTGTCTAGGAATATTTAAAAATGCAGCTATATAAAATTAATCACTATTGAGAATTTATTTACTAATTAACAAATCATATTCCATTCTTATATATTAATATTTTCATCCTATGATTTAGCTATTAGAGTTTGTTTTTAAGCGATATTTAAAAAGAAATTAGACGTATCGAATTCCATGCAAATTCATATGGAATATTTCCTAAAATCTTAACAAATATATTCGTAGCATTACGTTTCTTGTCGTTATTGTGACTGAAGTGGAATACAGCTACATTTTCATATTGTTTCTTTACGTTAAAATCTGCGTAACGGTGGTGCTTTAGATTATAGAAATGTATTTGATTCAATAATTGACATTTATCGTTCTTCAGGGGTAAACTACTACTTTTTGGTAAAATGATCAAGGTCACAGTTCGTCTTCCGATTGGTTAACCCATTTATAAGATAACAATAAATGACAAGAAATTATAATAATAACATTGGATAAAAGAACTTTAGAATGGGTTCATTAATTTAGCTATAAATGACATTTGAAATGTTAATGTTTGTTATAAACCTCATCGCGCCACAAAGTGCCACGCGCTTGTTTCTATAAATTAGAAGATGCTGCTGCTGCTGCTGCTGCTGGATTCGGAGAAGTAAATGCTGTTAGTCATAGTGACCATTACAGCTTTATCGA
>DWQX01002824.1:0-20076 GCA_018245475.1 Pharmacophagus antenor
TATATATATACATAATAGGTTTAATATTATAATTAATAGAACTTTGGACATTTTTAATTGATTAATAGTTTTTAAAACATAATAATTTTGTGTAAATAATATTCTTTAATTTAACACAAACGCATGCATGCACATGTAAACTGATTAAATATAATAAGTTTCAACCAATTAACACAGTAAAATTTACATTTTCTTCAGCAAATTAATAAGATTTCTTTAGTGATAAAACATAATTTCAGTATAGATTATCAATGGCATCCAACTAAATAGATAAGGTGTAGCAGAATTTATTCCAATTTACTTATTATTCTATTTGAAAGCAGAATCTTAGGTGCACAATTGCTTCTCGTCTCTTTTTATTCTGAGTTAGAAGTGTCAGGCGGTGTTCCAGGAACCACGCAGCAAATATAGGCGGAGCAGTAATGGGCTCTCTAAACAATCCACGTTTTCTTCGGGGACAGACTGTTCACATAAAGAATCAACTATACGATTGATTTTCAACAAATTTCTTAAATGTTCTTCGGTATTTAGAATTTAGCGTCGAACGTGCATTTCATTTTCATGACTAGTAATTACGCAAAATCAAAATTAATCTTTACTTAGGGTAAATAAATAATGTTCTACCTTTCATAAGTTAATTTTATTACCGAAGCTTTAACAAAAATCATTAGTGATATGATCATACACAAACAATTGCATATAAACTTATCTTACTGCCTATATCGCCTTGATCAGTTTACGGTAGTAGATAAAGGTTTTAGGAACGCATAGGCCGGTTATTGAATATATAAACTACCTATATTATTCATATATATTATAAATTTTCTCTTTTTGAATTAATGATGTTTACGGAATCATATAACAACCTGCCTATCTACCAATATCATGTTAATAACTTAACCGTCGTGATTTTAACCAGGCGGACGACATCATGAGAGAGGACAAAAAGGGCAATAATGACAGAACAGGTTGTATATTTAATCCCGGCAATAATAAAAGCGTGGTGACACTGGCAGATAGGACGCGTATGCTAATTATATAGCGGCAGACGGGCAAGCCAGTCCGCGTTCCGCGCGCGCTTCATCGCCTCACAGACTACACATTTCACATCATCACGCACACTCCTTTTATACCTTAAGGATTTATGACACTAGGAAATGGATACGGCCAGTTCTTAATAGATATAAAAATAGTTAATATTAACGTAGATATTCTTATCACTGCGATAAGTTCTTACGCTCTACAGTAACGACAGGTACCATCAGGGCCACTTTTTTATCAACAATGGTGTAACCCTTAACCTTAATTGACATATGATGGTAATTGATAATATGGCTAAAAGATGATGAAGTGTACTTATTCAAAATACTTTGGTTCTTATATGTATGACTGCGAGAAAGCAGTAATTGCTACTATAGCGGAATATTGACTGCGACAACTAGCTAGGTGAGCTCAATAGAAACCTATTATCATCCACACATTGAAGGTAAAGATCATTTCTACCATCGTGTCTGTTTGCAAGTGACAGTGATCATTGCTATCTATTGGCAACTGCAATAACTAGAAAGTCGTAAGCAATATTCCCACCCTTTGATAGAAAACTAATTTATTTTTTGGATAGGAAAGTAGTATCGCTCGGAAAATGGTGCTATTTTTAATGACATTCCATCATAATTATAATAAGCTGTTACGAGTATAGTCATAATACTACAACTATTCTTTGCAATATTTTAGTGTACAAATAAAATTCTTATACATTCATTGTTATTACACTCATCTACACAATCAAACAATTGTGATTCTATGACTTGTTACTGTGAATTTATTGTACATGATTAAACGTAACTAAATGCAAATCTTGGAAAACAATAAAATCAATGCATTTTTTTATTAAATGCTACGAACGTAAACTTGTTTTAAAATATCGAGAGAATACTTAAGAATAGTTATAATTAACAAAAGAAATATGATTAAAATAGAATCACAAAGATGACTTGTCATTACTACTTTACAAATGTGCCCGTTAGTATTTTAAAATGATAGAGGATCGTGGAAATGTCATTAGCGAAGTATTTTAAACCGAAAATGACTTAAAAAATAAAACTAAAACCACCTTTAGCCGACTGGAAACTTTCTTTTTCTGAAGAGACACATTTATCGTGTTTCCAAATTATTTCTATATTCAGATGCTTCATGTGATAAAAAAGTTCAAAACTGTTACATAAAAATCAGCTGGAATGATGACAGATATAAAATAGGGTGTATAGTTGTTTTGGCGATAAGTTTTAACGTGTTTTTTTTTAGTATTCTCGATATATAGAATGATCACGTTAGAATACATAGATTATAAAATGTAGAAAAAAGGAACAAATTATTTCATTAATTGCATAATAAAACACGGGTGGTTTCCTTGCCATAAAATATACTGTAATTACGAAAACTTGTAATACAAGTTGTTTACAAAACGGTAATTTTTGAGTATTACTCATTGCATCATTGTAATGTAGACACATTACATATATCTATAAAAGAATTTTAAATGACGCGTTAAACGGAAATGTGATGTGATAACTCGTTGATATTTTTATAATATATGATCTGATTTTATAATATATGATCCATATGTAGAAGATCTTCATAAACAGATTTTTTTGAAGTATTTTATGATATATCTGGATTCCAATTTGTTATCTTTACATAATTTAATTTAAATAAAACATTGCAAATTAGAAAACAACTTCATGTGCTGGTAATAACTATTACAAGCACATCATGGCTGTATGTATGAAACAAAGATATCCAAAAAGCGAAGCCGTGACGTGATACTTCCGGCATCCGATATATCCCTTGCACAGTTGTTTACGTGGACGTTACAAACGCGAGATAACGTTTCTAAATCCAGAACTGAGGAAATTTATGCTTAATCGCTAGCAACTGGACAGCAGCTATTAAAATTTTAACTTACATTCACATTTCACACTTCCACCCAATGGCGGTACTACTGTACCACTTTAATGAGTGGCATATCAAGTACGATACTAAAGGTAAATCTAACTTGTAACCTTTAGTTAAATCGTAGATGTCTGTTTTAACTGCCAATAATTTACAATGTAGACTATTACTATACGCTCATTTTAATAATGTTAACTTCTATATTTGATTTTTCTCTATATTTATTTATTATATTTTTATGTTACTATATACACGACTATTATATAGAAAAAAATATAAATTCATTATATCTAGAAAAGTAAAAGCTTTAAAATTTACTTCCTCAACAGTAAAATCGCATAAAATTGACTATACCACAGGTATTAGGAGCATTTACATATCGGTCACTATTGCGACTGTTTACAAGCGTCAGTCTGGTCTGTTGAGCGCGCGTAGATGCCATGCCTATCACTTGAACCAAAGTTTCCTCGAGCTAAATTGCTTGAGTGGAAGTTAATACGGTCAACTACGTCTCTAGCTGGAAAATTCACGACTGTCATTATTTTCTAACGAGCTTAATGTATTGTTGAAGTTAGAGCAAAAACACAATGTTTATTCACTGGAAATCTGTAAAAATACACTACAATTTGTATTATAACAATATACAGAGCGTACTCTTGTAACATCGAACGGCAATATTTTATAGCTTCTAACAATAAGCTTCAAATCTAGGTCAACAGGCAACGGCGGTTTATAAGACGATGGCGACGAACGGGGAAGTTTATATCGACTAATGCTAACGAACTAGTTTAGTAAAAATATTTATATTTAACATCTTGTTTAAAATAAAGTGAAAATGCGACATTATGCATAATAATTATCGATATTATATCAAGTGCGGTCGACTCAAATAGCACTAGCAATTACGCGGTTTTTAATAATTCCTTTTTAATGGTTTCTAAATTCTCTTGCTGCTGCTGCTGCTGGATTCAGTGAAGTTTGCGCTGTTAGTCTTATTGACGACTTTTACAGCTTCATCGAAACTGGAAATCACCGGATTCGCAAGAGAATTTAGTTGATAACTAAATTCTCTTGCTTCTACAACCCTTTATGGAGCTTTTATCAAACGAAATGTTTTATTTCACAACGCCGCTATTTCGCACGGAGTCTGGTAAATTATTATGATGATATGAAAATATTTTCCGCATTGTTTGTAAAAAATCGTTGGCATTTCAAAGGAGTGTACTTCATTTCATCACATGTAGTATTAACAATATAACAAAATGGGTTTGTTTGTCACAAGCTCTCTAAACTTCTGTCCATAATTTGCATAAGAAGCGTCATTGATAAGGACATTGGGCTTTAGACCTGTAGCCACAAGAATAATTCAAATACACCATAACTATACTCATAAACAGAGAAAAACAGATCGTCGATTTTTTTTTTATTGGTAGAGTAGAAAAAAGAGCGAGGAATTTACCTAATGGAAATTGATCACCATTGCTATAGACAATCACAACAATTAAGGAAACCCTTAGAAATTAACTAGCAACTGAACAAATCGTGATTATAATTCGATAAGGAAGGCTGCCAAACGAACAAGTGGTTTACTTGATTGTAAGTTGGAGTAATAAAAAGTTGTAGCTGCCATGCATATCTTTGAGTAAGGAGTAAGTCCTGTCTTGTTTTAAACAAAATTTATTTAGATTTTTCAAAATGGTTTTGCTGGTAAACTACTAGCTAAAAATTGCCAAACAAATTTTAAAGGACAAAAGGCTATTAAAGTTTTTTTTACCGTGTCACCATTCTACTACATTGGGAGACCAGCAATTAAGTATCCACACAAACGTGTATTTAATAAGCAGTAAGTCCAAATTAGTAACAATGGAAATTTTAAAATGGAGGACATTTAATATGGGATAAAACAGTTTTAATATTCGGCATATCAAAACGGTAATGCTGGTATATGTTAATTATTTATTTCACATAATATTGTTTAACTTTACTCTTTATTTTTTTGGCAGCCTAAAGTTTTATCATTAAACCGTGAAGAAAAAAAAAATAAATTACCGTCATTACAGTTGCGGGTATCAACGATTACCTAGATGAGAATTATGAAACAAAAAAGAAAAGACAACGCTCCTTACTTGACCTCATTAACTTGTTCAAGTTTAAGTAATTTGTCTTCATTTTACCCAAAATAAAGCTCAATGACATTTACGAAAACATTTAACATAATTTTATCGCATTATTTCAAATATTTTTTTAAAGTAATTATATTCTTTCAAATATTTGGCTTCTCGTAAAGTTTCAAAAACGCTTGTAAGATAACTGGAATTTAATCTTTTATGATGATAAAGGTTATACAGAAAAACGTTTGTTTTGATATGTTTTAGGTTAGTAGCCGCACGGCTAACATCGCGAAACATTGTAGTTTCTTTTGCAGCCGAAAATAAGAGCATTGCGTCACGCGCAGAACTACTGCCCTTAATCACGCACGCTAGCGTACATTACACATGAAACATTCACAAAATGTCTCATTCCGTCATCATTTTATATTTACTGTAACTTTATACACGACCTTACCTTTTTTTTCAAATCGGATTCATAAATAAATGTAAATATAGCTTTAAACAATAGTAAGATTATTAACGTTCATAACTATTATTTTAAGTTATTATTTTTTAATCTATAAATAAAATATGTAGCCTATATAATTGATAATTTAATATAATAATATTAATGTATAAATTGTTTACGTAAGTTCATTTCATTCCTCATCTATTAAGCCGAACATCATAAAAACCGGTGTGTATTTTTTTAAGGTGACGATTTCATTCAAATGCCGCAGACTGCGCTGCAGCATGCAACTTCTTTGCTATTCAATCTATCGTATTGATAAAGTAGGTATTTGAATATGTATAATAATTTCGTCCAATCCATTTTGTTGTACTTGCCACCAAATGCTTTAGCAGCATTTCAACTGCTGTATTGAACAAATTTCTATTAAAGAATATGTGCATAGAAATAATTTTCGTATTCTATGCTGCTTTCAGGTGTAATTGGTAGCTATGAAAATTTATGTATACAAATTTCAGGTGTACAGAAATCATTAACTCAAATCCACAGGACACATAATAAATTTAAGAATTTTATGATTTATTGCTATTAAGCTGCACTTGTACTTTAGATTAAAAAGTATTGTAAAATTTAGCAATAGTACATGTTTTATTTATTTAATTCAATTATATCATTTATGGTCTATGGTTCATTCATAATACTGCTTTGTACTGATGATACCATTTGATAAGGTAGGTGAACAATTTTTATTTTTTATAGAAATATATAATAAATTGTATCTGCAGCATGTATATGGAACATTATTGTGAGCAGGCTTTGGTTGAATCATTATTTATAAGAAATATTTTTTATAATTTTCCAGATTTAATTAAATAACTTATAAATTATTGATAGTAGTTTAATGTGAAGTATACATAAGTAACCATTTATTTAAATATTGAAATTTAAAATTGGTCATAAAGGAATATAAAGATAAGATAGGTGAAGAAAATTAAATTATGCAGCATGCAGTCCCATCAGCTCAGGGCCCTTAAATAATGGTTGAAGGTAATCTCTGACTATCAAGGTCACTAAAATAGTTTATTCTTTCTGAAAAGTTTGCAGATTTTAAGGAGAGTATATGCCTCTCCCTAAGACATATTTAATTGTACAGTTGAGAAGTATTTGTTTTAAGTGGTGCCAAGATATCTTGTATTGCACCTAAGTCGTCCGATGTTTAAACAAATAACTATACTACATAGCGGAAACTTTACCTCATAGAAAAGAAAATTTTCCAAAATGATAAATTTTAGATTTCACCTTAGATTATATTTAAAAATAAATTATTATTATACACTACAATTCTTTACCGCTGCAAATTTTCCAAAGAAAAAAACTGAAGTCACATTTTTTTAAATTTTATACATTTCTTTTACATAGTGTAAAAAAATCTTGGGTCTTATTATAAGAAAATAATAGTTAAAGTTTGATATATAATATAATTTAAAAAAAAGATCGCTGCACACTAAATATCCAATAATGTTTACAGAACGTACCTGATTTTCCTTGAATGAAAAACTGTTATCTTTTTTACATTTTCAGTAAATATTTCACTTCTGAGTAAATAATTTGGTATATCACTATTTGTTTAATACATAATATTAAAAAAAATGTTAAGGAAGAAAGAATTTGTAAATACACAAGTTTGACTATAATTCTCACGCTAGAAATTCTACATTTACTACTAAACACTACTCTGTATTATACATGTAGTGTATTACAACAGATTAAACATTATGTTTACAAAATTGTCAATACATTGTTCAAATTTTTGGTAAGGAAATAATTTAAAAATGAACGAAAAATAATTATGTTAAGTAAATATAAAAAGTTTTTTTTATTTTCCAAATCAATTTATTTAGTCAACTAAAAGATAAAAAAAATAGAAATGTGGCTTCAAAGAATATATTTCCTTACCTGCTAGTTGATTTTGAACAACAACCAGAACTAGGGATGGAAATGAAAATTAATGAACGTATTTATTTTGTTAAGATTTCAAAATAATATTTTGCGCTCTTAAAATTAGTATATTTATTTTAAAATACTTTAATTATTTTATGTTACAAGGTAACTAAGGTAAATGATAAAAAATAATATTTATGTATTATTAAGAAGCAAGAAAAGAGTGAATAAGTTTTTGGAAGAAATAATATGAAAAAAAATTAAAAACGTTAATAATTTTTTTCCTTGTTTGAATAAATATTTTTAGTGTTTTGACAGTTACAATTTTATATCGATACATAATATCTGTTTTTTTCAGCAACCCTAACCAAGCACGTAATAAACAGAGATGTCAATTTAACATTGCTATTCTTGTTTTCACCATTTATATACTTTTTATGCCTTTGTTATTTTATAGAAAAGTTTTAATGGTAAACGTATGAAATGGTTCTTTCCATGTCATGTAATTTATTTAAATTATTTTAAAAAAAATTTATTTAATTTATTTAAAAAATGGAACCTGATTCAACTACATATGAAAATACGAACTATGAAAGCTCTAAACCTACAATCTGTTTTCCATTTTCGATCTGTCCAGGGTAACAGCTTGTTCTTATATTACAAACTAGTGAACACTTGGTTTGTCCATAAGGTCATTATTATCTATGATGTTTTAGGAACTTCAACTTATACCAAAAATTTATAAGTGAAAATGGAGAGAAGTGTGGTGAAACTCAGATTATTGAAAATTTGCAGCAGTTTGGTTTACTGCCTACTACTGTGCAATGTCCGTCATCACAAACTGAATGCAGAGTAGTTTGTAAAATAGCTAGGGTGATAGACAGGTACTGAAATTATCCACAAGGTTTAGTATTGTCATTTTATAATTATTTTTTTATAATGTCAATAACAATGAAGCTGTAGTGAATAAATACCTTTAATAAAATAGTTTAACATCTTAAAAAAACTGAGTAGAGCTCTAGTTAACTATTTGTATCATTGAATTTCAGAGTTCAGTGGATTTGTGAGGGGTGTGGAAAGAAGCAACCAATCAGGATTGGCTCATTTTTCTTCAAACTGCAGTGTTCCATTCAGCAAGTTCTTCAAATAACCCTTGCGTGGTGTGAAGATGCCGACTTAACCACAGCCGCTCAACATTTTAGTAATTATATTATGAATTTCATTTGAGTACACATTAATTTTATGTTAATTACATTATGCACCCAATGTTGAATAATTAAATTTTACATGTTATGTTTATTACTTTAAAACTTAATACTTTATCAACTGCTGATTAACAGGCTTTTTGTTGCTAATGGTCAGTCACATTTAGCCAATTATTTTGACTTTTGTACCAAAAGCCTATTTAATACCCACCCATATAATGGCCAACAATTGTCTAAATCCGTAAATGTAAATTAACTTTAAAATTTTAAAAATAAAGCCTGTGTCCTATAAAGCCTATGATTAAAAACAACCAGATGACTGAGTTTCTGTTATGACACTGGTTGATAATGTGTTAACATATAAATATATTCACTTGATATGTAAAAATTAATGTTTCAACATTGTAAAAAACTAAATAATTTTCTATTAATGACTGAAAATTGGAAATATATACTGATAGCTTCGTTAATTTAATTTACATAGTAACAACTGTTTGAAAGTTAGTATTGGGTACTATTTTAGAATAAAGAATAATTTTTGGTTGAAAATTTTTACTTGTACACTTATGTTAATCATTATTTTTACTTTCCATGCTCTCATTACTAAGTATAAGTAAGTTGCTGAGGTGAGTTCAAAATAAGTGTATATAAAAATATCTAGAAATTTGTTATATATGTATGAAATTATATGCCAAACAGTTTTCGGACTAATTGATTTAAATTAATTTCTGATTTTATTCATTTTAAAATTACAGATGTTAAATCTAGAGTGGCTGTTTCTATTTATGATCGCTTAGATGAGATGACCATAAAGGAACTGAATAAATCAAAACTTGGTGGAGAAAATAGTGCAGTATTGGCAGAATTATACCCAGATTGTTTGAACCGCTTATCACCGGATACCACAGATCAGCCCCATGCGCATAGGATACTAATGTTAGCTGATACCAAAGTAAGTCACAATAATATTTAATGTCACCACTTAAAATATTTTTGTTAGGTTTATGTAATACTGGAGTAACTATAGTCAGTCTGACTCATTCAGCCACCAGTGCCTCGCAATAATCTCTCATCAGTCTATAAGTACATGAATGTTACATCATATCAGTATGAGTTTATTACTTTGTAAACACCTCAAACTCGTAGCTGAGGATATTACATAATTAGTTTGTGTCATATAATTTATATGAATTAATAGATAATTAAGTTAATACATATTTCTATGTAAATTCATGGTTTAAAACGCCCCTAAGTGAGTAACACCAAACTCGGCGCCGGCGTAAACGTGTTAATCTCTCACAAAGTGACAAAGGTTAATCTGTATTATTTATAACAAATACAATTTTCTACTTTTTCGTTGTTATATAATTTTATCGCTATCCTTTCAATTGTAAAATTTCAACTAAAACTGTTATGATTGGTGCAACTTGTATAATACCTTCTTTCTGCCATATTATACTGTTGTTTTATGTGTCTGATATGTTAAATTTATAAATAAATAAATGACGATAATTTATATATCAAATGTTTAACCATTTTTTTTACAAGTGCTTGGTCAAATAAGCTAAAAATAATTTATTTTATGTTACAGCATATACCAACTTATTATCGGTTATATATCCTACAAAATGATTCAACAGAAATAGACAATGACAATCCTGACGATGAGGTTACTTTTTGAAATACTTTTTGATTATTAGATGTTGAAATCAGTTGCAAATTTACTGATTCTTTTAAATGTCTGTCTGTTATGTATCTGCCTTAGTAATTACTGAGACTGACTTAATATAATTTATTTTTTTTTAAATTTATTATAAGTAATTACTAATAAAAATATGGATTTTTTTTGGAATTTTCTATAGTAAAAAAGGCATTTTTTATAGATACTCAAGTCTGAAATAGAGATGGCATTAGCAGATATGACGGAAGCGCAGACCACAATAGTGTTGGGAAATAATATACCTTATATTGATGGCTGTACAACGTATCAGTATCTTGCGCAGCACTGCGACATTGATATGCAAAGATTTTGTAAGTGTTGTAGTTAAGCTCAACATTACTTATAATTTTTAAGTTAAACATATTTAATAAATAATAATTATTGTTCAGGACTCTCATAACAAATGTATGCATAGCAAACTTAATGCCACGAAGGCATTAAGGAGGGATATGTTAGTTTTTAAGAAGGAGGACAGGAAAAATAGATTGCTTTTTGAAGGTAGAAGAATATCTACATTCTTCACTAACAATATATGCTATTTACAATTTACACTTTCCATACCAATTCGATTGGGAACCGTTAAAAAAGAAGCTACTCCTTTCTTAAAGGTTGGCAGTGCAGCTGTTACTTCCGGAATTTTTTGCGACGGTAATCACTTTCAATCAGGTGAACCGCTCGTTCGTTTGTGTATAGCGCCTATAAAAATATGTATTAAATGTGTGTTTTTCGCTCTTGATTTGTTTATTGTGTTAAGTAATTAAAATGCTTACAGTCACGGTAACCATAGACAAGTTTTTAAAATTCAGTGAGCTCTCGCGTGTGGAGGCAAGCGCTGTCGCTATGCGCAGCGTCGCGCGAGTTGTGCGCAGGGGTGCCAGCCGTGTGCGCGCCCACCGTGCAACGTTACCTGGACACGTCGTTGTATCGACTGCGATACGGCGACGGATTCTACGACCACATGCTGAGGATTGTGTCTGCTGAGTTCACGGACAAATACAACAAGTGACTTTGTGTTCGATTGTAACAGTTAATGTTTATTCAGTCTTGACTGCTGAGTCACTGACTGATATGTACGAAAGCACAGCTTCAATCATAGTAGCTGGGGACATAAAATCTCGGGTGCATTTTTTGTGATGAGTAGGTATCCAATAAGAAGGGGAAGGGTTTTTTGAAAATTTTTACCTGAGAAAGGTAAGGGAGAGGAGGACGCTGCAATTTCCATGAATCTTTTTATTATCTGATTCACATACTAGAAGGGGTTTAATAAAAAAATAACCATGCAGAAAAGCGGGTGTATGACTATAGTATCTTTGAGAAAAATGTATATCATTCGAGTTTTAAAAGTTATAACTTTCTATGAGGCCTTTTTTCTATCCCATTTGGCTAGGTACGACTTCATATCGACCACCATAACAGTATTGCTGGGTACTATAAGATCGCCTGTCAATATAGGTAGTAGGGTATTATGCACTTCCCATTTAATCATGGTCTCATTTTCACGTTACAAATTTGAAATTATGGTCTATTTTAACCCCGGTAAAAAAATAGAAAGGTTTTGGAAATCAATATTTGGTCGGAAGTGTGTGGACGGAAATCTGGCAGGTGTGAATTTTAAGATTTAGTAGTATATTCATTAGATTGACTTTGTGACAATGCATTTGATATTTTATTAATGAATTATATAATGGATATTTCTTGATACGTTTAGTGCCAATAATACTTTAATCGTAAATCATAAGCGTTGTATTGTTGTTAATGTGTATGCAATTTGTGTAGATACTTGTCTTCCCAAGTGCCTTGTATTACGAGTTGTGATTAGTGAGTAATTATGTAAACGATATTATTTTTTATATGTTACTCATGTTAAATGTTAATTGTATCTTGACAGTTTTGAATTACTAATAATGATCAATGTATTAATATTGAAGTTTACCATTTCGTTATTGGAAAAAAGAAACGCGGTAAATATTTTTTTAATATTGTGTTAATTGGCGTGACAATGCGATCTTTTGTTTTCATCGTTTCTACGTATGTTCGAAACTACGATTATTAATTAAGTTTTTTTTAAGAACTTTTAATCAGTAAGTATTCAGTAAATACCTTGTTTTTTTAAGCATTTGTGTTATAATATTGTAACTGATGTGGAGTAAATGACTACTTACAAAATCAATTATTACTTTTGTTAATTCCCATAGCCAATAATCTTAATTTTTTTGATATCATATTAGAGATATTGGACTAATTTATGACTAGAAGGTAACGAAGGCTTTAATTTTAAACATTTAGAAATTCCAACTTTTTCCACAATGAAGAATTATCATTTTAAAGCTTTTATGCAAAAAAACTTCGTGTCTAAGGCAGACTTAAGACCAAATGGAATACTGTGCAAAATATATATATATATATATTGTTTTTAAATATTATTTTTATTAAAAAAACCGAACAGTGCGTTAACCTGATTTTGTGGTTTTACGTACACACGGTATTAGGGATAAACATTAGTATCGCAACTCAATGACAACGGCCGCCTTCAAGTGAAAGGAACCAATACTTCTTCATCATTCAACACATGCGGAATGTACATTACAGTTTTAAGATGACTTTATTAACATGGTTTTTGTAGAGCTACCTATGTATTAATTAGTGTAAATTTTGTCAGAACTAATTGATATGGTTCGAGCTGCAATAAAATGTTCAGTGACCAGCAAGCAATTCGACAGCCTTATGCTTGATTTACATTAGCTAAAACGAAAGAAGATAAAGATAAATTCATTATTTAGTAAATTCGTCCATGTATAAACAGATTGATATTCTTCGAAGTCGAAATATATGTAGTTGTTTCAGAACTACGCTGAAAAGCTAGAATCAATTCATTAGGCAATCTAATATTAAATTAGTTATGACTACGTTAGACTATTTTGACGAAGCAAACTACAAAAGTAGTGACAAATATGGACTATGAAAAGCCTAAAACAGTTTATCGTCAAAAGTATAGGTACATTTACATAGGAGAGAGAGATACTCGTGAAATAATGAGACAGATTTATATCGGCGTATTATACGACAAAATTCCTCGAATGAGTAAAAGCTGCCTTTGTTTTTGTCTTTAGTATTTTTGGGTATCGAAGCGTTTGGAAAGTAAATAATGCGCCTCATAATAATAAGACCCTGGTTATTTTTACTTTGCATCACATTGCGCAGATCATCTTTAATCAAAAACTGATACTTGCAGGTATTTATGGTTGACCAAAAAATTGCATTATGCAAAATTATTTTTTATTATAACACTTTATTAATAGAGAACAATGGGACGAATGCTATGTAGCAATTTCTGCCAGTCATCCGGTGAGATGGTGAAAGTTTAATACAGACGTATTGAAACAATAACTTGCTATTTTGTTGGTATTTATCTAAATATATTATCTCTTTATTGTTGTCTCAATAAATTAGGACAGCATAATATTCTTTATTCATTAAGTTTTATATTCTGAAAACAGTCAAATGTTGTTGCGAATATTTTAACAACAAATAGTCAATCAGTGGTCCTTGCAACAAGATGTTTCAAAGAACGATAAATTAGCATATTAGGTCACACTGCAGACTTTCGCCATGGTCACGTTAGGCCGCTAGAGGACTAGCGTTTTGTTTAATAAAAGGCTTCAATACTGTGTTTTGTACATAAGGAGAACGTATATCAAATGTCATTGTTTATTAATGTAAATTAAGTAGATAATGGATGAAAAGATGTGGGAAAAATAAGATTATCTTAACATTAAATAGTTTAAATGTCGTTAATAATATTTATGGTTAAAGAATAACAAATAAAAAAAAAGCTGGATGAAATGACGGGGTTGAATTTACGAAAAGTTGCAATTATTGATGTTTTTCCATTTCAATTGATTATCTTGAAATCGTTATTGGCATCGGAAAATTTTATAATATTCGTTGGTACTCCACCTAATAGGTTTCGCATTTGGACCAAATCCAAATTAGGGCAGCGGATGAACTGGTCCAGTTGTTCGACAGAGGTTTTAGAAAGGCGAATGGACTGCAATGTTGAATAAAATGTATGGTTTTCCTGTTTACTTTATAAAAATTTGAATGTTGTAAAGATAATGATATGGAGAGTGAGCTCTCGTGAGTGAACTCGTAGAGGTAGTAACAGTTTGTTTTCTACTACAAGAAATCTTTTCTCAACGAGTAAGTATAGCTTTTGTGTCCTGGAAATAAACAAAAATTATGTGACAAATTGAAAAACAATACATAAATGAATAGTGGCTAATAAAGTAAAACCATAAATTTTTAAACAAAACTATTTTGTAATCTATAATTACTTAATTTTTTTTGTCTAATTAAACGGCATTGATGACTTGATGATATTTGAATTAATATTTATTAAAGTCAACCATGGCCGACGTGTAGTTTCTGGGTCGGAAACATATGGCCAGAGAACAATTATTGTAAAAAAATACATTATTAATTCTAATGGATCTTAAAACATCTATAATAATCTGTTGTCGAAATGATATATGACTCAATGTTGTCACTCAACGTTGCGAACAAACAAAGCAGTGTTCAAATTTCATCAAAATCGACGTAGCTGAAGATTGCAAATAAAAAAATCTACGCCGTTTATCGAGATTTAATGCCCGTGGTGGTAAATAAAAAGGTAATGCTAGCTTTGTACCGTTTACTGTAGGTATCCAGTACAGTTAGTTAGACGAAAAGCATGCGCCGGCGCATCGGGCAACAGGTTGTTTAACCGTACCACTCGTAATCTGTGCCAGACATTGATCGCCCCGACGACACTCGAGACTGTGTCTAATCGATAAATTGATACATTCTGTTAAAAATGTATATGAATGCATTTTTTGTATATTTAACAGATTCATTTTATTACGCCTTTAGATATTAAAGCTTAAAAAAGAACTAACATTAATGCTAGCTTATAGCATTAATGTTAGTCCTTTATTATTAATGGACATTATGCCGTTTGGCAGTCTACATCAACGAAAAGTTTCAACGTATATGAAATGTTTGTTATTGTGAATGTATTCATTTGACCCGAGAGTGCCATTTAAGTTAGAAAGCATATATTGTAATTACTGTCACCGATCCAAATTAAAAACATGTTAATTAACTTCTTTTTCAGCAATATGTGAGTACCATTCTAAAATGTCCTACATATTGCCCGTTTGTGTTAAGTTAAATCCAGTTTAGCTGGGACGGGTGGCGCGTTAGGATCGGACGGCGCTGCTGTGGCTGTACCGCTATCTCCGCAAATAAATAAAAGATGCAGCGGAGAGGTGGTACACAGCGGGCCCGGGCAGCCGTGCTTCAGTGCGCATCCGAACACCTCCCGCGATGGTGAACTACAAGCGTATAGTCTGCGAGGTGGCCGTTATACTTGCCGTCGTGATCGCCGCCGCCGCCGCGCCCGCTGCCGATTGCGCCGAGAGACACTTCGACCAACGTCAAAATGGCACAGAAAATTACCGACTTAACATTGACGGCGTCGTCATCGCAGTAGCTCCAGCCGACTCGCTCCTTGCCGCAGCTTCCGAGATCGACATAAGCGATCTTCTCGACTTGGACGAATTCGGAGATGTGCCCGCACATAAACCGAAGCCTCCCGCGAGTGATTCGAACAAACCTGACGATTTGAAACCACAAGACTCAAAGCCCGAGGCGCCGTCAAAGCCAGCAGACGGGCCCGTCAAGCCAGTCGACGGACCGGTGAAGCCAGCCGAAGCGCCTGCGAAACCCGCGGAGGCATCGCTGAGTGACGTTTCTCTTAGCTCAGAACTCAAAAGCCAGAAAAAAGACTCGAGAATAAGAAAACAGGAGAAAGCTCAAAGGTAAATTGGTTTCTTTTTTCAGAATATAAACATTAAATAGTAATTTATTATACTGAATACATCAAAATCGTTTAAACTGGTATACTCGAACTAAAGTACTTGGTTGTATTATGAGTATTATTTAAAATTAAATTAATTATTTAATGTGTGTATTGCAGACTGAAACAGCGACTGGCCAGCATGTTGATACCGCTGTTGCAAAGGACTAGCCATCATTAAGCACTGAAGATAAAAAGGAAACTGTATCGATAGAATTTGCTTCGCACGGTAATCTTTTATATCTAAGAAATTCTAATCAGCCTCGTTGCTAATAAGTGATAATTTATTTGCATTTATTTTATGTAGATTATAAGTTAAATTTATAAGAGCATAGTAAAATGTACTTGTTTTGTTGAAAATAAATGATGATTATTATTGAAAAATCCTAACTATTGGTGTTTTATTGCATTTTAAAATGTTATACGAAACTGATTTGAATTAAGAATGAAAAAAAAAATATAAATTAAAAGCCGATTTTGTTTTTGATTAAAAATTATTTAAAATATCGTTTAAGTGATGCTTGAAATAACTTTACTTTCACCAACATTATGGGTTTACTTCTGAATTTTCTTATTTTATTTTAAATCTACTGTTCTAGGACTAAAAATGAATGTGATTATTTATAAATCACTTAGTAAAAAGTTTTGAGATTTCATCGTAATATGTAAAAAATAACTAGGATGAAATCGATCACTAACATTTTTTTAAGATAGTTACTGAACAGTGTTTTGAATACATAAGAATTACATAGATTTGTTATAAATAAAAAAGTGGTTAATGATTTATAAACAATTAATAAATAAAAGTAAATGCAAAAATATTCGGAAAGTAAAAAAATCTTATCTAGAACCTTTTTCACTAATTTATTTGCTTAACTTTTTACAAAGTAATAATTCTGTGTGTTCTTTTTGTGCCTCCAAGATGGCTTCATATAAAATTTCAACTCTTAAAGAAAAGAAAATTAGATAGATTTTAACTTAGTTAATTTCGGTTGAAATATTATGTGATTTTGTGATTATTTTATGATTTTTATTAAAAATCTATGTCTACAAGTTCGGTATCAATTCAGCTATATTCATATTTGAAAACTCAACTCTAAGGGTGAAAAAATAGAAAACATTTATTTGCACCTGTTCATAGGAACTGTACAAAATTCTGTTCTTTAAGCTTCATTTTATAGTAGGTATAAGATTTAGGTAAAAGCACTTATGTGCTCGAAACCCGAAGAATAAGAAACTGTGATTCTGGAATCTTCTATTGATATTGGTGGGAATATTTGAAAAAACAAAATGTCATAAACATTTTATACTGTACAGGAAACATAAAATTTGTCTTATAAATGTTTTTTTTTTAATTGGTAATTTTAAGACAATACTTATTACATTACACGTAAACAAGAAAGTATTGAGTATTTTTTATTTTAATTGTTTATTATGAAATATTCTTCTGTATTTCATCGATTAATAAAGTACACGTAGTCTCATTTTGGAGAGCATAATAAAATGTATCTATTTTATTATATATATTGTAAACTTCAAATTTAAAATAGTAATGGTTGGAGGTATTTTAGAAAGTTTATTAAAAATAATTAAACAATTACAAATTTATAAAAATAACTATTTTCGTGAAAATGGACAACCGGTACGTTCAATTACTAATAAAATATCTGAAATAGCAATTGTGCTATTTACGCTTAAATAAAATATTATTTATTAGAAAGCGGGCTTAAAAAAGAATTAAATCAATTCCCTTTTATTTCACTTCTGCATCTTGCACTTATAACAAACGATCGAAACTTAAGTTTCAGCTCAATGAATGTTTTCTTTAGCTACTTTATCAATTTTAATTAAATAGAAAGCAAATGTATGTAAACTTGATAGAAAGTAGTTGCATTTAAAGCGTCGTACTTTCGCCAATAGAACTTTCGAGAGTATTCAGAAGCTCATAACGAATAAACATGTATGTACTTTTATCGCAGAATAGCAAGTAAACTATAGTATTTATATAAATAGGTCGTATTCTTCGGGAAAGGCCTAAGCGTAAATATAGAAATATATAGTATATAGCAAATGAATGAGAACAGATACTCTGGCGTTAACTAGGAATGCCATCTCAATCATACAGGTTGAAAGAATTTGTGCTTCTTTGCTAATCAATTTTATATTTATGGAACTGTCAGAATATGTTAACACGTTGCCGCACAACTTTTAACTTTTTTTTTTCAATTGTTTATGTCTTCTAGATGAAATCGAGTGTAAGTTTGGATGAGAATTACCATGTTTGGTCACAGTTTTTCTAAAAAACTCGTCGGCTGTAGCCGTCGTTTGACTCATCCGAAAAGATCGGACGGCTATAGCTGTCATTTGTGGCAACGTGCTAATAATAAATTCACAGTTAAATAAGATCATTAACCATCAGAAAACAGAATGAGTGCATCAATGTACGGTAAAATTAAGACTGAAACGTATACTCGATTTATCGTGATTTAATCGCTGGGTAATAAAATTATTTTTAAACTCATTGCATCATTAAATATAATTATATAGCAGCGATAAGTATAAATACACTGATATGTTTGGTTTTGGCATTGATAAAAGTTTGACATTTATTTTCTGAATATCGCTTTGTTCCTAAAAATCTTTCAATAAAACTATGTTATTAGTTCACAATTAAATCGAGAGAATACCTGAGGATATTAAATAGATTGGAATATTCTATAGACTCTCTGTAACAGTTGTACTTACATTAGAACATTAAGTTTACTATAGGTTTTTGTTAACTTTTTTTACAAAGAGAAGGAATAGAATATGTATAAAGTTAAACTAAAATATAAATTTACTGGAATTGAATGTAATCCATTACAAATTTAAATCAGAAAAACACAATTACAAATCTTATCACCACAGCCCATGTTACCCAGAGGTCTCCCCAAGGATCTTCGTACCGATCTATCATGTGTTGCTCACATCGAGTAACTGCCCGAATATACACATTTTATATTTATACACATTACATTTATATACTTCATTGTATACATCGTAAAGGGTACAAAGTGCGTACTTAATGCATTTTCTACCAGACAACTCAGGGTAAGAGGAATTTGAATAAAAATATATCATGTGTATAAATATGAAAAGTGAAGCAGTAAATTGTTTTATTAATTCGATAACGCATTGTAATAATCGAAAATAGGCCAATACTAATGCCTAACTAATTAGCTTATAAGAAACAAAACGTATTTTTTATTTCAGTAAGAGATAGAAATTTTATCATTTAGTTTTATCTGTGGCATTCTGATCGCCAGATTTTGAAATATGTCATTTAAACATGTTATTCTTAACTATAATTTAAACTCATAACGTTTGCAGTATCTTTGTATCAAATGTACGTAAATTCTATAATTTTAAATCAAAGTTTAAAACTTAAAATGTAATAAACCTATAATCTTGATTTTGGAAAGTTTTGCTTACAATTTTGCATAAAACTAAATTTAAAATTCGCGTGTTCTACTCTACTTAATAACAGGTTTCCTCGAAAACTTTATAGGTGATAATTGAAGTAAATTGTTGCAAAAAAAAATAGCGTATCCAATTGTATAAAACACAGGTTGGTTAAATATGGATGATAATTTTTTTTTAATCTAGGTAAATCTACTTATGTACACTGCCGGCCAAAAGTTTGAGACCACCTTGAAAAAATTACAATATTGAATAAAACTCCAAAATTTAGTGCTCTACAAATTATTTATTTACCTCATTAAATAGGGAACTTGTTATGTAACATAAAATAATTTAAAAACTAC
>DWQX01002825.1:0-20074 GCA_018245475.1 Pharmacophagus antenor
AATAAATAATTTGTAGAGCACTAACTTTTGGAGTTTTATCAATATTGTAATTTTTTCAAGGTGGTCTCAAACTTTTGGCCGGCAGTGTAGATGGTAATATTATGGATATAGTGACAGTTCTTTAAAGAGAGCTGCAAGAGCACTACAACGCAATCGTAATAAAGTGATGACGTCTGATCCACTCATCTCTTTCTTACATAGCTATCTTTTTCTTTCATAAACTATTCTTAACCGATATGTATTTCGAAATCAGGAAATAATAGCAGTCAAAGTGTTGAATTTTTATATTAAAGCGACGAAACCGTTGTCATCGGAAAATGTTTGGTAAGCCTTGCGTATGACATTGTGCTTCTAAAGTACAATCATTAGCCCAGTTATTAAACTAGTTATAACATTCCAACCGGTACAATGATATCTTTTATACATCACTGCTTGCTGGCATAAATTTGCATTGCGGTAATATTTACCTAGACTTTCTGCACAAAACTGTATACGTAATCGCTGTCTTTGATGTCTCTACATTTTGATTATTCAAAGTTGTATTGTGTTCTGTAAAAGTGGTAAAACGGTTTACAATTCCCATTAATAATTAGCCATTTGTAAGTGGTATAATAATGTATAATATACAATGAGATCAGTAGAGTTCCTGCGTTGACGGTATTTATATGTCACCTTCAACCAACACTTTGAATACAGCCTCCTTCTAACTCTGCACTGTGTCCGTTTGTTCGAGCGCCGAGGATAATCTCACGAATCGAACCCTTATTCTTGGTAAAGCAAATGCCGTGCGATTCTTACATTCGAACAGAACTCCTAAGGCCGTTTACATTTACTCTTGACACTCTTATACAATATATCCGCATAGAAGCGCTATCAAATATTTGATCTCTTTTGTTCTTTTGAAATTTTCATATCTGTGTCAATATTAGTAAAGATTTTCACGGACTCACTACAGCCTTGCGTGCGTCAAATTTACTGTATACTAGTTTTTTTTTCTACTTTATTAACTAAAAACCCGAAAATACATTTTTGAGCTGTAATCAATAGCAATTTTATTTACATTTATATTTAATAAATCAGTTTTTGCTTTTGTAATCTAAATTCTAATGCATCCATTTCGTGTTTTTATTCAAATGTGTTTTAGTTATATCACCATAGTAACAGTGAGAATTTCTACTGAGAACAAAGGTAATTGCGTTAGCGTATTGAGTTTACACTAAATATCAGAACATTGTACTCCTTTAAGTTTCTAAAAGGCAATGTAGGCTAACACCGTTATGGTTACTTATATTTTTATAAACATTAAAACAGTTACTTCTTTATCTAGAAGGGGTTAATAGAAGAACTGTCTGATAGTTCAGCTCCAGTTGAACTATTCGCTAATATGTAATGTTTGCAATATGTTTAGGAACTCTCAACACGACTTGTAAATATACATTTTGGAATGGAGTTAATTGTGTATCGAAGAGTTTAGAGAAGATAGTATAGAAGGAAAGGAGAAGTATAAAAAAGAAAGAGGTGTAAAAATATAATATGTTTAGTCTCACTGACAAAACTAAAGAATATAATAGTAAAAGAAGTAAAATATTAAACGTTTGCTTAATACATTGTAGTAATGAACGTGATTAAATCATCGCCATACGACCTACTTGCAGTGAAATCGTATTATAGAACGTAAATGTGTCAATGCGGGCGACATTGGGATTTAGTTGGTCAAGTTTTATGCTCAGTCACTGCATCGATATCGAGCACCGCTTTGATTTATTACCACACTTTCTTACGGTGTTTATATTCGTTTAGTGATGTGTCGTTAATGATCATCACTTTTATGTTGTGTCCTAGTTTGAGTTCTATTAACTTTTACAATAGCGGATGCTGTTGGAAATTGTCTAAAGTGAAAATACTTATATATATTTATTTATCATAAATCCACTAAGATGTAGGATAATACTATAGTATATTTAGACATTTTAACAATATTGAAAACCCCGATTTAAATTTGTTATAATTATAAAACTGAATTTCACGAATTTTTTTTTTGAATTTTCTAATGCTTTCCAGTATCCGTGATAGTGGGAAGACTGAAAATTGTACCAAATCAGTACCCGATGTCTAAAGCTTTCAATCTCGTCTTAAAAACGTTTTAGGTTAGTCTATTATTATTTTAAGTACTCTACATTTTTTATTTCAAATATTTAGTATCAACAGGTTGAATTTTTATTAATGTTTTAAATTATATCATAACGCACATACTGAAAACGGCCGCCTAAGTCGTAATACAACTATCGCGATAGAATGAATGCGTTGCTTAGCAACACTTCGTATGAAGTAAACATTGTTATCGTTTTTCCTTTCGACTTAATTCATTATTTGCTACGTCACTTTTTATCGCCGATATCGCGTTGCGTTCGCGTTCTTAGTTATGAACAAGTCGTGCAATATTGATACACTTTTTCACGAAAAATAGTTCCGAATTGAATAAAAGCTTTGTAAAAATATAATTTTCCTTGTTTTAAACTGGTTTCTTTTATGACGCTTTAAAATAAATTTAGTAAGAGGTAGTTGACGACAACAGTAGGCTATTGGATTCCAATCTGCAACAACTAACATGCAAACCAGTTAATATTGCTTTACCTTTGATCATGTCTGATCCATATTTTATTAGGTATATATTATGTCTTACATTGTTTATTTGTGAAAGATGTTGTTAGTTTTTAGATATATAATATTAAGAAAGAATGTTCATTAGTCTTTATTAAAAACTATAAAAAGTTTAATGTTAAAATTTGATCAGTTATACAGTCAACGATCATGCAAACCGTCCTCGTTCGTACCTCGTTATAAATTGCAATTTTATGACTTTCTCGTCAACAGGACTGCTTACCGCAATAAACAGACGAAGTATTTAGTGCAATGAAATAAACTTGTGTGAGTAACTACTTAAGACTTGAATAGTGTGTCAAGTCGAATAAGTGCTTAAAGTTATCGGGTTGGATGTGAAGTATTTCGGCAAAGTGGCGAAATCTGAGTCGCGCGTTGTGTTAGTGGGCGAGGGCGAGAGGGATGGGTGCTGCTCTTGCACTGGTATGAGGATCGGCGACCTCGGCGGCGCCTTGCTCGAAGCTGCCAAACTGACCAGGTTTTGGTTTTGCCAGAAGCCTGGTTACGGGTAAGTTTCTACCTACCATTATCAGCCACCATAAAAAAGTATTAAGGCTAATGGCTTTTACCTGTTGTTCGACCAATTTCATTACAGTGTTTATTAATGGCGCGATCTAGAGTACTGTAGAAGGTTAATGCGATAACCAAGCAAGAAATCTATTTCACAGATAAACAATGTACTTCACATTGTAATTTTCAAGGTTACTTTTTTATTTAGCCATGTTACAATAATTACAATAGCAACAGGTTCATGTTATACCGTGAAATTGCACCTGGTACTTCTTAGCATTTACTTTGAAAATAGAGTTAAAGAAACAAAAAATACGGCATTTTATATAAAACCTGAGAAAATGAAAATGAAAAAATGCGGGAATAGGGTGCAAAATCCAATTATCTGAACGTTTTGTGACCCTGGATTGATTTCGCGCGTCGACGGACCGCGGTTATATCGTATACTAAAACTTAGCCATCTCAGATTATGTCACCTGTACACATTATGAGGTTCAATAGTTCACGACATATGTATATACATATAATTCTACTTTCAAAGTGACGCACAAAAGTTGATTGGATATGAAGTGTACTACTTGCAGTTATTTGAAAAATTCTGCTTTAAAAGAAATCCGCGTTAATTAAAAAAAATTAGATAATCATTGCGACATGTTTGCAAAATTGTCCATGCGGCAATATTAAAAACTTGCTTCAGCTAGAAAGAGGTCTTTCCCTCTACCCTCGTTAACCTACTTTACGTTTCCACTTTACGCTAAGCTCTTCTAGGAGTATATTTTTTTATATCAGTGCAATTGTGCTTAATTGTATACAAATGTCGAATTACTATTTGTTTTTGTATTTAAATTGTTTTATGAAAACTGGGAAAAGCGCAGAATTTTTTCAATTTAAAATTTGCTAAAGTTAAGTACAAATCTGCACTTTGAGCAAACATCATCAAAAAGTATAAATAAAATAACGAACTCAGTAATGTTTTCATGTTGTTAGAATGAGGAATAATCAATATTTTTGCTGTGGACTATTGCAAAAAAAATTATAACACCAAATTTAGAAAGACTTGTTAATTTAATTATTTTAATCAAAATCCATTCTCTCATATATCCAAGTCAAAAATGAATGTCAATAAAATATGCCCGTGGTGTCATAAAAGGCCCACAAAATAATTTTGATCAAAATTTATCTTTATTTTGTACAGTTACTTTCAATTTACAACAGCTACCTTTTCGTACACATTAGTTTCCTGCCAAACCAAAAGTTTGTATTTTGGGTAAAATAAGAGACTACCTGGGTGAGAGCCAATAACATTTCTAGTGTCCCAAGAGCAATAATACCAAATAATCTTGACCCAATTGTCAACGTTGAAAATTAATTTGATATCTCTTTTAAATAATAATTATAATTCTTGTCGTAAGGTTTTGTTTAAGCTACCTTCTGTCCGAAATTTAGGTGCGCACGGCCTGTTTTCAATACTTGACTCATACTAAATATCGTGATTAAAAATCTACAAATTTGATAACTTATATTAATATTACTGATTCATATTCATTTAATTAACAAACACAAAACAAAATAATCATTATAGTTATTCGAGCAATATTTTATTTTTATAAATAAACTTTATTAAAATTCTATTTGCTAAGTTTTTTTTTATAAAATAAAGATTATATACTTATAATAAGAATGGTTGCTTTTATGTCGAGTTTATTTACCTATATAAATTCAATTTTATTTTACTGAATTACAATTTATTGAAATGCCCTCATAGAGACATACTTGGTTTTTGCTTACTGTCATTGAGACAAACGCGTTGTAGTCGCGCTTTGTATTCTCGCATTAGAGATATTTGAAAGGAAACCCGCAACCTATTTGCTGGGGCAGGGCAATCTGGGTCTCGCAGCCGTGCCTAGTTTAATAATCGACAGTTTTTTTTCTACAAATCTGGGTCGCTCCTGCAAACGGCGGGTGCATTCAGGCGTACTAATGTACTCGTAGCGGTAGAATGGAAGGCTCCCTCTTTTCAGTTGCTGACAATGGAGGAGATGTCGCGCTCCATTTAATGAAGTAGTATTAGTGATATTGTATGTTTTTATTTGAACTTATTTCTTTTTTTTTAAGTCTATAAGAACACGTTCCTGCCAGAGCGTTTTTTGATGACTTTTTCTTTTGCGAACTTGTGAGGCGTTTATAGAAACAATTTACAATCCTTTATTTAGTAATTGTCAATTTCACTTATTTTTGATATATATTAAAGTTGCAACTAAATTTTTTAAAGGAATTATTGTAGAAAGCACGAGGTCAAACCTTTTACAGAGGAAATAACAATGTGGGACGTATACTCCCCACGTGGCAGGCAAACGAACGTAGAAGTGTTCATAACTAATATTATAATACGGACATTAAAAATGTTCTACAAAACAAAACCATGTTATCTTAGTTGTTTGGGCAACCCAAAAATTGTGCTATTTCGTCATATTGCAGTTGTCGTTGGAGCATATCACAAGAGCTCCTGGCTCGGAGCCAAGAAACCAACTCTGAAGAATTAATTGGCAGGCTCAGTTTCGGACTAATATACTCTATGGTGTTTACACAGATACCTATTCGAATAGAGTGACTTCATGCAAAGATTGGAATGTATATTTAAGATAATATATAATATTTTCTTTATGATTAAAAAGATGACTTTTGTTCTGTTGCCAATGTTTCTTTATTTTTGATATGTTTTACAAATAAAATTGTCATAAATATAAACTCCTTTAATGTCTAGGATAAAGTAAGCGTTGATTTTACGACGAAGATGCATAATGCTCCTCTTTTTTAAAGAGTACTACGCTTACGCTTTTACTTGGACTCCTTCTAATTTTCTCATTGATCTTATGGAGTCAATTTAAATCAATTCCTCTATGTAATGTATTCATTCTACGAAAATAAAACATTTTATAATATCCTTTTGTTCCAATATTTTCACTGATATATCACGTAGAATCTGGTTTCTTTACATCTCAGCGTATGATCGTCAGGAACTAATTAACTCTTTGTTACAATCATACGAATGAACGGAAAACAATAAACAACTAGTGGAGCGGGAGAATATTTTCCGGAGCAATAAAACTGGAGCAGGCTGGCTGGAACTATACGCTCAGATCGCTGAATCTGCTTAATTGTCAGAATTGCCCGAGCGCCTTTGTTTTGCACGAGTTGCAAGCAATCCATTGCAACAATATTTTATCAATACATGGTTTTGTTTTTGTATTGCGTAGCGTATCCCACCTACAAAATCGACTGTTTTTAATCAATCGGTTTACGTCTAGTCATGTGTCGTGGATGTGTCACAAATTCCACACACATCTATTCTATATATTAATTATTACAGTTATCGTACTGGAAGAGTGAGGTGTCTAAGTAATGTGGAGCTACTGTTTCAATTTTGGAACCACATAAGTAGAGGAGTTGGGCGGTGGCAGCGTGATAAGCTATCATCTTTAATCTTAATCGATCGTCATAACAACATTACAATATTCCGGAAAACATAGACATATCAGCTAAAGTAGTTTGTGCGAGTAAGCTCTACTTTCAAAGGCCTCATTGGTATTTAACATGGTGTGTATGTTTTTTTGGCTATAAATACGTTTTAAGTAAACCAAATTACAAATGGATTTGAACTAGGGAATTTAATTTCCTTTTTTGGTTTGAATTTTCACACAATCTTGGTTAGGAAGAAAAACGTGTTGATTAATTAACAAAGTCACTGTCTGTTGTCGTGAACACAAAATCAATCTTTGCTCCTTTATATATAATCCCTGTTACTATTAAATTGATACGTTGTATAAATATTTGTTGATGTTTAATTTCCGGCGTTGTATCATCTCGCCGAGCACGTTCAGTTCTGTGACGCGGATGGTAGAAAATGTTCTGCATATTAATTAATTCATTCTTCTAGTTCGAAAGTTTGCTTGAACTTTAAAAACTTAACACAAAACATAGTTTCACTATTTCAATAATCGTAAAATTATCGTTTTTTTTACATTGTATACTTTTACACGCAGTTTATAGTATGTTTATTTATTTAATAAGAGACAGTCCAGTATTTTTACACTAGATACGTACATTTACATATAACGAATTATATTAATTTAGTCTAAACTATTGTGATACTTTTATTGTATTGTAAAGAAGACATGTTCCGATTAAGTATGGAATAAAATATCCGGCAAATGACCCCCACGGCTTCGATGACAAGCCATTACTCTTTTCATGAAATTCTCCATGACATTTGCACAGAGATGTGGGTGTATCTCACCGATGACGCCCTAGATTTCCGATTTGAGATCAGGAATTGTTTCAGGTTTATTCGCATAAACCCGGGATTTCACAAAACCCCATAAAAAAACGCACGGCTTTAAATCGCACGATCTTGGTGGCCAGTTGACATCAGAATTTCTTGAGATAATGTTCTGGAAATCATTGCTGCAATAAGTCAATTGTTTCATGCGCGGTGTCGCAGATTGCGCCGTCCTGCTGAAACCACATGTCCAGATTCATGCCGTCTAGTTGAGGCCACAAGAAGTCAGTTATCACATTCTTGTAACGAATGCCGTTCACAGTTACTGCAATTTTGGCCTCATTTTCAAAAAAGTAAGGCCCGATCTCGCCGTCTGACCCAAAATCTGCACCAGAGACAGTTACTCCTTGTGGGTGTATTTGTTTCTCATGGATTGCATGAGGATTTTCTATGTATTCACGAAGCCATTCATATGAAAATGCGCTTCATAGGAGAAAATGACTTTTTTGGAAAAATTGGTATCAACTTCACTTTGCCCCATTACCCATTGAACAAATTGCCGGAGCTTTCCATGGTCTGCTAGTTTGGGCTGCGTAGTGCTTCGTGAAATTAGTGAAGGTGTTGAGAGCGATGACGAATTGATGTTTTCGGGTTATCGACGACACTCGTTTACAGCAGCATTGTTTTCAAGAGACCGACCAGTACGTTGACGCAAACGATTTTTATTATCCATAATCGACCCAGTTTCTTAATTTTTTTTGACCACTATTCGAATGGTTGACACATTAGGTGCACATTGCGAGCGGTTTCAGCGTAACATTCCCCATTTTTGTAATGAGTTTTCGCAAACGCGTTGTTCTTTCGAAAAGTGCTCCATTTTTAAAAATCGTGATAAACAGAGATGACAGCTGTCAAATTTCAGAGTTGCCACTTGCATGAAAAAAATAATTTCAATTTTAAAAGTGCACTCTTACTGAGACACCTGTATAATAGACTACCTACACGTTTTTATAGTAAGTTTCGAGGTCGAACTAAAAAATTACATGTACCGACTAGTGAGTTAAATTGATTTGTAAACGTTAATACAAGTTGCTGAAGGTTTGAAATGGCTCAACAGTGTGCAACTATCGTTTGAAGTAAATTTGAACTTGTCCATTGCAACTGTGTAATGGAGTTTTAAAACAAATGTCCGTAGAATAAAATGAACAATTGTTCGCAAATCTAAAGGTTCCAAACCTTAACAGGATCTGTTGAAAGATTTAAATGAGGTTTTTAAACAATACTTTTTGTTTTTGATGATTCTTTTATTTTGTATGTATTTAGTAACTATCGCTTTTTTTAAAAATATACCAAAAGTGAGTTAGACAATGGCCAAAATTTTTTCTGTATTTGAATGATTAAATATAAAATGTAATTATGAGGACAAAAAGTAACTAGTACTTTTCCATTTCCTTTCATTTTCATACGCTCTACTCTTTTTATTTTGAACGTTGTACGAATGGCGGCCTAGTTACACCCTTTTTGTAATAACGTGCAACCACAATAACGTGGTTTATGATGGTATAAAACAGGCTTACATTTTGTTTTTGTGGTTGGTTTTAAATTACGTTTTCGTGCATTTTTCAATTTTTATATAATTTATTTTTAATAATCAATCTCGTATGAACTACGAGGCAATATATTTACTGGAGAATAGGAACGCATAATATTCTTTTCTTTGGACCTAATAAACAACAAGTATCTTGATATGTTTTGGAAGGCTTTAGGCATGTAATAATTAATATATTTTGAAATAATCTATGTTCTAATTCTGTGTTATAATATATTTCATTTGAAAACGTAATATTAACTAGGTTAATGGCGCCATATACTGGGGCTAATGTTTATGCTTTTTATAAACCCTTTATTCATTGTGTTTAGTGGCGTTATCGCCATACAAGCAAATCCCGGCATACCTCACCTAAGCAATAACGCACGCCGCCATTTATAAATCACGATTATCAATATTGACCCAATTATAATGATAACAGAAAATAAGATTAATATATCATAAAATAATAGGTCATTACGTGTATTCTAATGCTCAGACTTTTGCTACAGACACGTTATTGACGGTGTTAGGATGTTTACTCACTTCTTTTCACTGTGTCTTCATTTGGATCTGAAACACAAGTTTAATCAGCTGTGTTAATAAAAACTTCTAACAACTTTATTTTTATTTTTGATGATAGTTAAAAAAATATTTTTTTCTACTACAAAATTAAAATAATAGCTAACATATTCTTACAATATTTTGAAAATCTAAATTAATTTAACACTTAATTTAAGGAAAACCGCATCGATTGCTGTATTTAAACAATAATATTACCGGGGGATTCCGTCAAAATATGCTCAATAATTAATATTCATGTTTTTAATTTATTAATTATTAATATGGTTTTGTTTCTTTCTTATTGTGCAAAGTTATAATTATGAAAGAAAAATTGTTAAAAATGTCAATAAATGTTTGTCTAAATATTATTAAGGAAATGTTTATAGTTTTTTTTGCATTTAAATGTATTTTTCACATCAAGATAAAATCCAACTTATTTATTTTTCGTAAGTATATTGTGATGTGTTCACTTTGATTATAATTATAAAAAGTAAGTAATTATGTTGCCTAATGTTCAAATACAGGGGATTGAGTTGAATATCAGAATAATAGATGAAACGATACCAAACCTTGCTTGTTCTCAGATAAAGACGAGAACGTGGTGTAAATTTGTTACTCAATGGGGGCGCTCTTCCGTATGTCGCGTGTTATTAGAATAGTTGAAAGAAAATCTTTAGTTACATAAAGCAATAGAATAATGCTCTTCAACTTGCTCATTATGTGGGTAGCGCGTGCCTCATTAAAACATACCCCGCGGTGGTACCACTGCGGGGTACAATTACTGTACCAAGTACCTGGATGACCGAGTTTCGTGAGGTACTATGCTTTTTATGTAGAGCTCTGTTTATTGTTTACAGGTTGCATTCTATTGTTTAATACTTTTGAATATCTTTCATAATGGTGATGCGCTTTTATAACGATTAAACCCTTTGTTATAAGCGATCGTGATTGTGAGGAACCGGTCTAATTCAATGGTATTGAACGGCGGGACCCACCATAGTCGATTCGGTGACTGCGTGAACGATGAATTGACCATAAAGACTTCGTCATTAACAACTGCAGGCTAACGATGTAGTAACGATAGTTTGGAATTTAAAACTATCTTTTTTAAGAATAATTAGTTAATTTAATTTAAAGATTAATGATTGTAAATTTATTTTATGTATATCTTTAATCTTTAAATACTAAACAAAAGTTTAACATAACATAGTTTTAGACAGGAGACAAAGGCAATTATTTATAAAGAATTAGAATACAAATGTGCTGAATATTATTTGCTTAGGGGATTTTTTATGCTACTGAAAAGCAGACTCAGTGATACAGGGATGTAATTTATAACGAACTTCTCTTTGTGAGGAAGACTAATAAATGAGTAATTTCATCTATTGAGAATTTTATTAAATAAATAAATAAAGTTAAATAAGAAAAAAAAACTTTCCAGCATCAAGTAAACTAAGCGTTGAAACCTTTCAAGTTCCATTAACGTTACAAAGATAAACATTAACCTCACGGCAGTATTCAATACGCCCATTCAAATTGCAGTATCTAGCTCCGTTTACAACTTTCTAACAGACGGCGTTGTGACTCTCTGTTGATATTCTAGACGCTAAATGGAAACGCACGATCCATCTTCACGTTGTCCATTTTTTTATACAACAAATTATACAAAAATATTGTCCTGGTCGCTCCACGCTGTGTTAAGGAACTAATTATGCTAATGACAATTTCAATTAATGATTAAACTTTTGAAATTCAATTTAATTTTAAATCGTTGTCATCAGCCGACCAATGACCACTGCCGAACTAAGCTAGTCTTCCACAAGGATTTTCATTTCGATCGGTATTTTGTTTTAACTTTTAAATTTATTATCATTTTTTTTTTGTATTATTTCAAATTAATTATGTTCTGAAATTTTGTCGCAAATTTTGACACAACAGATACATAAATGTACTAATACATACACTTCAATATATTCGAGACATGAAACTTCTAACATTTATATGATTGAGTACTAAAATTACTTTTTGACAGAATGAATATTCTTCTTGAAGTTTATTGAAATATAAATTTGATTTAGTATCTCATGTAGTATTAGCCTGTGACTTAATAATGTTATTATTACATTAATTACTTTATATTTAAATGGGGGATGTATTAGGTTTGATTATATATTGGTATTAAGTCCTTTGATGTTCTAACAAACATAATTATAATTACTTGCTTGTAAATTATTGACTATGTGGATACCTTCCTCGTAAACAGACTAAACATGTTTTTAATTAATTCACTAATACACCGTAGTATCATGACACAAACCTGATATTGAAGAGTATTAATCTACTTTTCTATTATATATTGTAAATATTTATCTATTTGTGCGAACACATAAATGTTTATTCCTCGAGCTTATTATATTTTAACTTGACGTAACTGTGAAAATCCTAAGCGGTTTATCTCGGAAAAATACGAAGTTTATCCTCAAGGGGATTCTAGACGTAAGAAGTTTTTATAATGTAATCTTAAATTTGAATTAAATTGTATTATAACTAATGTTGGTTTAATTCTATTTAAACATGCTTTTGTTAAAACTTTTAGTGGACATCTTAGTTAATAACACATTTACAAATGACTCGGCCATCATCGCGTCGTCATCTAAGATAATAATAATGGCATTCAAGAGAAACAATGGTCATTGTTATGTAATGTTTTGTAAGTAGAAAAAGTGTAAAGAGGTGATTTCTGTTCACAAACCGACCTAAATATTTAAAAAAATTATATGACTGTGACAACATATGTGCCAATCCTCTTAGTCCAGATTAGGGCATACAGATAAAATTATTGTTCCTTCAAAAATATCGAATTACTACACATCTACAAACAAAAAGCGATGTAAAGAGTATCAAGTGTAAGTTGCCTCTCATTTCATTAAAGCATAATGTAACCAATGTGTAAGTTCATAAAAGATATAATTAATCAGCGGCAATATCATCGTAAAAGCCAGAAAGCCCGAATTGCTTTTCTAAAGAAAAATATGAATTAAAAATAGTACATGTTATTTAGCACAATGTCTCTAAACGACAAATATAAAGAAATAAAACATTATACTATATTATAGTTTTTATCATATGAAGTAGTAAATGTGGTAGGGCTTTACTTATTCACGCATGCCGGCACGGCACTGCACAACACGGCGACGCTAAAATGTATTCCCACGTTTATGATTCACGCACAATGTCAGTTTGTGAATCTTCTCTCTTTTGTATGTAATACATTAAATAATTAAATAGATCAATGCATTACCGCAGACAACTCAATAGTATCCTTTCAGCAGTTTGTCTCGATTGCTATGTCGTGTCGTATTATAGCCATTCATAGGTCATTTTAGGCAAATTAATGGAACCGACTTGAATAAATAAATGGTAGACATCTTTAAAGTAACATAAGACAATTGCGTGCTTAATTTAATCTTTGGTAGTCTGCCAGCATTTGCAATAAGCCATATAAGGGTACTGCAAAGCTGCTTCGTTCGATTCTGCCAAGAAATTAGCAGTTAGGCGGATTCTTTACGTAATATTTATATTATATAACATAAATTACAATTATTAATGAATGGAAAATTGGAGGTTCTCAATGTAATATAAACAAAACGAAACACATTAAAACTCTAAGAATAAATAAAACGTTTTCCACTGTTTAATTTATATTCCAATTATTTTTAACCTTTGACATGTATTAACTATTAGTTTATCATCTAAATAAATTGTAAAATTAGACGAAAGAGGCAACAGTATTTATTTCACGCAGGTATATAGACCCACAAAAAACTGAAAAAATTTAAGTAAATATTTTATTTATTCATGTATGTGTTTAAAATATTCTTAAAAGTAAAAAATCAGTAATAACGGAGTGTTTTTAAGATGCCGCCACTTTGTTATCGTAATTTAAAGCTTTGTAAAAACTTAATTAACTTTTGCATAGCTTAAATAAAGACGTATAATAATAAGAAAATTAAGGGAACCCGTAGGGACACGCTCGTTGGATAGCTCCTTTGACTGCGCGGAGACGCAATTATAACACAATGTAATTTACTTTGACTTTAACTGGCCATTACCGGTTAGTATTTATTTAGCAAACGCTACACCGGAAAGCGATAAAATGAAATGCATTGTATTTATAATAATTTGAGAAAGAAATATAATTAAGAGTATCAATTATTTTACAAGTTTTAGAATAGTAATTAAAACAGAAGCCATCTACTTAAAGGTCATAATATATTTGTGGTTCACTTACTACTGTAACCATCTTCCTAAGGAGAGTTGCTAAAACGCATTAGCCGTCAAATTAATAGAATAATCATGAGGACTGTATGTGAACATTTTAAACTAAATTTTACCAAATATAAATTCAACTGGTGTTTTGCTTAATGTTTCAACTGAGAGGCATTCAAATAGTAATCAATATTGAAACATAAAAGAAACAAAAAAGAACACGATTGCCTTAGGAAAATATTAGAAAATATGATTTCTCGTTTAGCTTAAGTTTAATAATTCGACAGTCGAGTCTTTCTCGCTTCTTATTAATTGATCGAGTTATTAAAAGTTTACTTTGGTCACTATGCAATCATAGTTTTTAACATCTCTAAACTACTAAAATATATTTTATCAACACATTATCATCGTCTGAAAAAGTTCAACCTGAATCCGTAGCTAAAATAATTCTCCTACAATACACAATCAAATTATGAAGTGAATGAATCCAAATAACAACTCTGTTCATAAAAACAAATCCATTGAGACTGCTAGCTTACTTGACTATCCCCTACTCCATTTGTCTCCTTTGATCCTATTCGCTCCAGAATCTAACAATGTTTGGACGTCGGAATGTGGTAAAATTCCGAGTTATGTCTTTGTTTATGCGTGTTTACCTTACTTCCTAGATACCGGTGGGCAGAGATCCTGAATTCATAGAATATTTTTGTAAATCTGCTTATTTTATTTACCCCCTTACGTTATATATTTCTGTCTGTTATAGTTGAGGTGATTGTTATAAAAACTAAATGTACAGTTATGTTATTGGTATATACTAATATTTAAGGACATCGTATTGTAACAATGAAAACACTAATAACAAGACTGACATTTGTCACAAGTGCCGGAAGACGTGTTAATAGTTACCCACAGATAATATAACAAATAATAAGGCATACCACCAGTTACAAGTTGGTATATACGTACACAGTAGCTTACAGAAATATATTTATATACTTTTATTCGCATTATTTAATGAATGTTTGGATATGCCTGTCGTTATTTTTTATTTATTATATATTGTAAGTTTTGAATCTCGACGTATAAATCTAACTTATTTCCGCAAGCCCTCAAATTAAACAATAGAATCAGTCATGTATTTTGCAATCTTAAAAATGTTTTTTCGGCTGCGTTTTCGTTAGCTTGTATATCTGAATACAAAACCATAGCAACGTACGACTTTTGAATTAGCAATGTTACCAGTTAAACCCGGTCAAACATAACTCATTGTATAATCATTATACGTTATGCTTTGTAATCTTGTTGCAATGGCCGCGTGTATGTATCGGTAGAGTGGTTGCGATCACTGTCAAGGTGTGCGCACGCGCCGTACTGTGCCGCACAGTGAGGACGTTACACTATTTAATAATAATTACGTAGACCGATTGGAAATAGAATTAACCATATTTAACACTGACGTCCGGCGACATATGGTGGTGTTGTGTTGTTACGAGTGAAAAGTTACAGACCAACTTTAGCTGTGTTTGAGGCCTAAAATATAAAAAAAAAACTATTTTTAATTTTTGTTTTTGTTATAATATAGAACTTAAGCACTTATTTTTTTTGTTATAGTTACATATGATTTCTATAAATTTAAAAAAAAATCCTGAAATATGCGGACGACAAAGTGATAAAATTCAAAATTCAGAGGTCAGTTTAACGAAGCGAAAGCGAAAAGAAAGTATCGATTAATTATTTTCGTCGTATAGAATCACCTTGACGATCACATTACATAAAAATTATGAATTTTAACACATTATGTTTAAGTTTATTTTTAATTATGTATCAAAACTGTTTGCCCTAGTGTTTAGTTTATAGTTTCAAATGGATGACATAGATCCCTTAAAAACAATACATTTTTTTCACTTGCTTTATTTAAAAAAATCCAAATTTTTTGGGTTAATTGATTTAGTAAAGCTGTTTGAAAGTTGGTAAAACATTCTATACGGTCGAAGTTACATAACTCATTAATAACTTCGTTTAACACAAAGAGAAAAACAAAAATCCTTTGCTATTACATGCGTTAATAAGTTATTTGTTTGCATTTTTACAGATTTGTAGCAGAGCATAGATCTATGAAAGATTTTATTCTGTTAGTTGATTTATGTTCGAGATATGAACTGTACTTCTCATATAAACACATCGCTTAGTGCATTGTGTTATTCTCTTGTATTTACAAATGTATTGCTTCAGCTGCTTCTTCCCACGCAGCAAGTTTGTTACGATAATGCACTCCTGAGACTAAGAAGAGGTTAAGTTTATGTATCATGGTACCTATGTAACGGGGTCGCTTAGTTTTTCATAATAATTTTTTATCATTTATATATTATTATGGGATTTTTATCATTTATTTTTTTATCTCCACATTACATTATTAGTAAACTTTCTTATTTAAATTGAGAGAAATTATGTCGCTATTTACTGTGCTGCTCATGTTATTTCTTTTAACACTTGGTCACTTATGTGGACGTCTAGTTTTTGCTGTGGCAAAGACACCTAGATGGCTCTCACATGTATCATCTTAAGATATAAACATATAATTTCACTAGCTACAGTGCTCTCTTATCCAAAACACAACAATATGACACATTACTGTTTGGAGTTAATCTAGTCCTTCAGGGTATATAATCACTGGCCACAAAAATATTTCATGAGGGATAAGCATATTTTCCGATTTATGAGCAACCTATGAAGATTGTTAATAAAAAAAAATATTTTAACATTGGACATGTTTTGACATAGATTTATGAAACACAACACAAAATCTAGTTATGGACCAATTATGAAATAAACACTGCGGAAAATGAACTGTTTCAACACCATCCCTTCGTTTGTAATCTTCGTATCCTGCTGTTTCAGCGAGCGTCGTTTACACCTAACGCGAGCGCGTATCGCTAATTGAAATACGAAAGACACTCATTTGCATACAAATATACGGTGCAATTTACATCCAGGTGGGTAATGAAGGCGATAATAATGTAGAACTGTTATAGTTCCAGGTCGGTGGGTCGATTAATTCACTATATAACGTAGACACGATTCTGCGACGCTATGTTACGATAGAAAAGTTGTTACGTGTGAGGCGTTTTAGAAAAATCATCTAATATCTTACGGATTTAAGTCAGTAGCCGGAGTAGTAATTTTTATCAGAAGAGCCTTTGAAATTACTTACCTGCCTACGTTAGTGTATTCAATGAACAATATCCATCATCCACATCATCAGCCCATATTAGTCCATTTTTGGAAATAGGTCTCTCCAAATGCACTACTTATGGCACGATATTCGACCCTCTTCCAATTCCTACCAGTCGCTGAATGTAGATCGTAACAGTAGTATTTTTTTTTTAATTACAACGGATAATTTCCACTAACTTTGGATATCGTGTGTTATATTTTTATAAAAGAAGATTATACGGAATATTAGAAGGTAATACGGAAAAAAGGTACTTTTCCGTTAGCCGGTTACAAGTTTCGCCAATTGTGAACCAATCGCGAGCTAAGTCGTCATGTGAAGCGAACGACAAAACAGTGAACAGAATAAAAGTTGAAAATGTTCATCTAAAAACAAATATTAATGAATAGTAAGCAAAATAAACAGAAAATATTTTTTTTAAAACGAAAATTAAACAAACGAAAGTATGACACTAACAAAAATATTTTTTAAAACAATAATAAAGACGGAAGAGAAAATGGGAAACATGCTTTGTTTTGAATAAATGTAAAGAATAAGCGCGTCGCTCTGAACCAACATTCCCTTATAGTTGTAAGAAATTTGGCATAATTTTAAATTATTAAGCAAGTTTTGGCTTGCGCTCGTCTAAGGAAATAACAGCAAAAAGAAATAAATCAGGGTATTTATAATTCATAAAATTGCAGAAATAACATCAGCGGACGAACCAAAAATTAAATATTCGTATATATAAAAGATTGTCATTTCAAACGTGAAGATCATAGTGACATAAATGATCTATAGAGATCCCAGAGCTAAAAATTAAGTGAATTACAGTGTTCGAGCAATTGTAGTTATTTGCTCGCCTATACACCTAATACAATATTTCGTCAAATGTAGAAACGGATGTTTCACACACGCGAGAAATACTTTTGTTTTGTTTTAATCGTATCACTTAATCTGAGTTTCTGTTCAACTATTCCTTTTATCCTTTTTACGCGAACATATATGTATAAAAACACGTACATTTTTAAGGCAGTTGGTTCTAGGAAAATAAAACACCTTCGAAACTGGCTAGCTAAATCTAAAGGTTTCTCGCCTTAAAAAAGCACTTCCCCAATGCCGTCCGCTTTCCCCGCAGCTCATTAACGGTGACCAAATCGAAACTTAAAGACAGGACGTAGACTATAACAAAATTGCATTCTAACAAAATTGAATTTTAGTTTTGTTTGATAAAAAAATATATGCTTAACTATCCAATTTGTTTTCGGCAAATAAATAAAAACATTCTTCGTTTCAAAAGATTTATTCTATCACAAATTTAAATTCTTTTATACAATGAAATATAGAAGGATGAATATTTTTAACCTATATGACTATCTAATTATATTTTATTATATCTATAATTGATTATAAATAAACGATTACACGTAAACAAACTGTCAATATCGAAATTATCACAATGACAGGACTCCGACAGAATTTTTTTAAAAGACAAACATACTAAACATGTAAAATACAATACCGCCCTTACCTTTGTCGCGGATTAACTTTTCAAAACGAAAACACGTATTACTTCGATCTCGATCGTTGGGTACAATTTGGTCACACTAAGTCGCAAGCAAGCCACTTCAACTGGACATGTGTAAATGTCGTCACTTGTACGTTTTCATCCGCATTCGCTGCTTTTTGTTGTCGCCGACTTGCGTAGACACTCTCCGTATAAATTTATCGATAGCCATAATAATACCGCAATGTTCATGTAAAAACTTTACGGAATTATTTTGTTAGCGTAACGTTAAACTTGTCATTATTCCACGTGTTGATATGACACAAAACTCTTTTGTTAACATTTCATTAGATTATCGATTATAATTCGATCTTGTAATTGTTACAGTTTTTCGCAAAAAGTGGATGAGGAGGAATCGGGCGGCGGCGTAACGCTCCACCCGCCGGACGGGTTCTACTCGCACCAGCACTCCATCCACAGCGGCCACCATGCCCACAACGCCGAGCCCGACCGGGGCTACATGGAGGGCAATCGTTACGTCACAGCTGTGCACCGACCGCTGCCTGGTAGGAACTCTTGTGTTGATGACTCTAGATCTCGCTACAGTGTCTCGCGCGGCATCTTAAATAGAGAGAAGTGAATTATTTTTCTTTTCTTGATATATGTTTAAACATATTAAATAACCTTTTCAAATGTTATTGACTATATATATTCAATTTATGCCATCTGTAAGACACTTGTACCAAATTGACAAGAGGATGATAGCTACCCAATCGTTTTAGAAAATGATTATTATGACGTATTAGAAGTTAACCCCATTAAAAAAAACTACATGTAGTTAAATAGTATATAGATATATAATAATCAAATAATAAGAAATGTAATAATGTAATAAGTAGTAGTAAATAATTTTCTAAGTAATGATAAGATGCAATTTATTTATTTATTTTAAAGTTCAATGCACACATTTATACATGAGGTGGACTTAATGCCAAACGGCATTCTCTGCCAGTCTACCGTAGGGTTGAGCAGAGATAAATATAAATATAGGGTGCGTAAAAAGAATAATAGAGAAAAAAATATATAAATAAAGATGAGAGAGAGAGGAGGGGTGTGGAAGGTAATAATGATAAATGAAACGACAATTTTCAAATGTACATACATATTATTAATAAACTTTGCAAAAAAAAATAATAATAGTGTGCACTGTGAAAAAAAAAATAAAAAAGAAAGGAAGGGGAAAAAAAGTGATAATGAAAAGATAGGTTATTCCATTAAGAAATGGTCCCAGAGCAAACGTTTAAAAGATAGTTAGTCACAGCTTCCCGTAACTTTGCCGGTAGTCCGTTCCATAGCTTAACAGAAGAAGTTGAAAAGGAATTATAGAGAAAATTAGTTTTGCAAAAAAGTATATGAAGATTGGACGTAACAGATGATCGAAGGACACGCTCATGAGAGTTACCCTGGTATTGAAATTTGCATTTC
>DWQX01002826.1:0-20072 GCA_018245475.1 Pharmacophagus antenor
CACTGCCCTAACTACGCGGGCGGCAAACTCGGAACCGCCAAGCAGCTCCCCGTGTATACGGAAGTATACACGAGGAAACGTAGGTAATGTTTCCATATTTGTCAAATTAATAATGGACACAGATTTATCAGTGCCGATACTGCCGTACAAGCCGACAGGCCCGTTTTTCTAAAATAAACCAATGATGCGAAGTAAAATTTGATAAATCATTGATTTTATTATATTTTAAAGGACAACGATGATAAAAAATATAAAAATCACACCATTTTATAACTTAAGCTATATAAGCTATGTATTCAAGTGTTTGCTTTATAGGCACGCTCTTGATATCCGTATGTAGGTTGGTATTATTTACAAGCGGTAGACTAAATGCATGAAACCGCAGCTTCTATTGTAACCACGGGCGTGCCGGTAGGGCGAATCCGAGCGCTCATACACGCGTCTAAATAAAAAAAAAATTAATATACGACGTGATATTTTCCGTTTTCAATCTTTATAGTCGTGTTTAAACTGTCACAATTATGATTTATCAATTTTAGTGCACCATATTGTTTAATCTCTTCACGCCCTTAGCCACATATGTGGACGTTTAGTTTTGCATTTACAGTTAATTGATATTAGTATATAGATGAAAATCTTTAACATATTATATTATAACATTTCTTTACCTTCCGTTACTTGACCACCGATGGAAAAAAATTAATAGGTTTTATTGGTATTGTAAAATTTACTTATATTTCTCTTTTGTTAATTAAAAATCGTTCCTGAACTTGAATAGGGTATGACGGCCTTTCGGGCTTGTATGGGAGTACCGCCACTGATTATAATCTCACAGATAAGTGTCGTGATAATACTTTTTCGCAAAAAATCATCATGATTATTACATACTACACCATGATATATTTATTGAAACTCACAAACGCAAACTTACAACTGAATATGATTAACACGAACGTCATATATGTTCAAAGCAAAGGTTTTCGTGTCATACGGTAATTCAAATAGTAAATAAGAGAACTCGAAAATTACACGTTTTGAGCATCGTAAATATTCCGAATAACGTCGCTATCATCTTTAACTTTCTCATTTAATATCGATATTTGCCCACCTCGTAATTTCACGCCTCACCGCGCACCAATTACTGGGATATAAGATTACTGTAATGGGAATTCTGGGTGTAATCCTGAAATATGATTTATTTACGAATATATCATAAAGCAATCTACTTAGGATGCTGTGATTAATGATGTAATCACGTAGCCTAATGTCTAGAGTTATTTGTAAAAATGATTATTACTATATGGTCATTTGATCGTATAGACTACTTTTGACTGCCTCCGTAGAACAGTGGTTTACCGTAAACCGTAGAAATGTAAAAGGGAGATTCCAGGTTCGAACCCTGGGCCACACGAGTAGTGAGGTCTGGGTGGGGTTAGGGTTTATTTTCTTTTATATCTACGGTCGGATTGTCACTTATACCTTTCATATTTCAGATAAAAAAATATTGATATTCAATATATATAGCGTTAAAATCATATTGCTATTTGAATTCGCCTCAAGAGCTCATAAACTCGATATTTCCTAACGTATCATCATAAAATAAGGTTTTTCAAATTTTATATTCTAAAGGGCCTACCGTAAGCTGTCATGACAATGACACTTTTGTACCTGACTCTAAGGTCGAGACGTTGGTTGGCATATATTCTTGTGTGTCATAAAAATGTTTAAGTTTCCTATTTGTTATTAAAACATTAATCAAATTTACACAATAAAATTAAAAAAATAATAATATTACAGTTTGAACATTGTTATTCTTTTTTATAGGCCATGGGTTAACTTGACTTCAACGACACATGATATAAAGTGACAATGAGGCTATAGATGGTGAGGCCCTCAGAATACTATGGCTCTCATATGTATGACTGTATATATTAATCACGAAATGCGAAGATCTCATTGAAGGATTTACAATAGCGGAATTTCTTGATAATAGACAGAGCCGTTCTCTCTAATATCAACGATAAAGCATTATTGTTTTCGGTTTTCAAGAATAACGTAAGTAGTGAAATTATCAGTTTAACGAAATAGTGTACATGAAAGTGTAAAAATTTTGCTGACAATATGTAAACAATATTGTTGTGGGGTAAGGCATATGATAGAAAGTAAATTTTTTCCTTGATGTATCGCTTATTAAAAAATTATAATATTTGTCAAACACAAAGCTATATTTTCAGTTATATTTAACAATCGCAGTTAACTATGATGATCGTAAATGTTACAAAACAAATGTTTAATGCATTAAAACGCCTTTCCCCGCCGTCAATCTTCGTTTTGCGTGCGTGCCAAGTTTATTTGCCGTTGCAATTTTCAAATTATTCTTATATCCATGTGTATATCTTAACGACCTGAAGATTTCACTCTACAATCGATAGATTAGTCTGTTACAAGTCAGCGCCGTTATTCGTTATTTAATTAATATTTTAAAATGTTTTTTTTTAATATAGGCATGGCCATTTTAAATCTTTTGTTGGGTTGTTTTTAATACTTTTATAATTTTTAATGTAAGTCAGCTTTATAACCTAAGTCTGACATGAATGAGATATAAGATTAGATCATTTGAACACGTCTTTAACATGGACTGGAAGACTAAAGTGATAGGTAGCATACCAGAAGAATTAGTACTTTATAAGTATTTTGAATTCTAGAATCAAATTTATAAACGCTTGATAATAGAGCTTTAATGAGCTCTTTTTGCGTTACTAGCAGTTTTTGACTGCTTTCGTGGCGCAACGGTTTACCCGCTGGCCTTGTAACATAGATGTCCCGGGTCAGATTTCCGGGCAGCACGAGTAGTGGTCTGGATAGTGGTGGGTAGGTACGAGCCCACCTGTCTAGCTATCACCCTCAATGTCAATCAGCCGCCATAACAACATTTTGTTCCGGCATTCATACATGTGAGAGCCAGATGTATTCTGGGTGAACATGCTTCACCATCTACGGCCTCATTGTTACATAACATCAGGTGAAATCGGAGCCAGGTGTTAGCTCATAACAGATAAAAAAAGAGATTGTAGCTTAGTTTTAGATGGATTAAAAAGTATGATAACGATGTTAATCCAAGCGTTATACGTTTGTTATATCAGAATGAGGTAGTAAGATTTAACAATACAACGGATGAAAGGAATAGTTGAACTGGCGGTGAGAGCTAGGGTTGTCCAAAATTCGTTGTTACTTTGTTTTCATCAACTATATCAATATTATCTGTGGAAATTACGATAATTATTGTTGTTTGTTATAATTTTAAAATTGATTTTTCACGAGATGTTTTTTGGCTTTTAATTTTATTTATAGCTTGTATAATTTTACTATAACGTAAGGATAAAGGTATGAGAAATATAATTTATCCTGTCAAGATCTTTTTATGTTTACGATAGTTTTCGTATAGTATAAAAAATCTTATTGTATCTGAACATATGTTAAGTGTTTCGTACAGTTTGATATTAACCAGATAGATGTAACTGCATGAAGGTATTTAAAAAAAATGTTATAGCATTTGGCAACCCTATTACAAACAGGGATTTTTCTGTTTTCACTAACATCAGATGAAGAGATTGTTGCACTGAATGCGAAGACTTTTGGAATTAAAATATTTCATTTCGTTTCTAGAAAGTAGTATCAGTTGACTGCCTCCGTAGTGCAGTGGTCTAACCGCTTGACTTGTAACGCGAAGGTCGTAGGTACGATTCCTGGGCCACGAGAATAGTCGAGTCTGGAGGTGTTAGGGATTTTCAAACCCGCCTGTCTAGCTGACATCCTCAATGTCAATCTGCTGCCATTATAACAATGCTGTGTTCCGGTAGTCATACATGTAAGAGCGAGATGTATTCTAGGCGAACAGGCTTCACCAACTACGGTGTCATTGTCTTTTAACACCAGGTGAAACGGAGGCCAAGTGTTAGCCCATTACCGAAAATAAATGAAAAGTAATCTTTTAATGTTAAATATTTTCTGTTTTTTTTTATTTCGCCAGCGATAAAGCAGCTCGTAAATAAATTATTAACATTAGAGAGCTAGCTGATAAATTAGCTATATAATGCGATAACGATTTTCGCGATCTAATAATAGTATATATATGTAACTATATATATAATGATATTAAGGTGCTTTTAAACTAAATAATTTAATTAATAATTTAAATAGTATAAATCAACCTCAATCTTGAAAAAAATAGCATTGGTCTATGTTTAGTATTTATTAATAGCATTTTATTAATTAACCTACTAAATCGTTATTAGATTTAACGCGAGATTGAATAATAAATATCTGGGCAAAAGAAAAATAAAGGTGTTATTCAAATCTGAACACCCCGTTTCGTAGTTTCGGGATGGTATTTCAAAAAACCCTTCTTAGATGTTAACTAACTATACACATCATAAAGAACACACCCTCCGATTTTCATGTGTCTAGAAGCAGCGGTTTCGACTGTGCGTTATTAAATAAAGCTCAGTGAATCAGGACTTTGAATTTTATTTGTATAGATGTAGAATATGTATTATTGTATTGAATTTTTTCTTACTTGACACTAGTCCCGTTTGGTATTAGCCGTGATGATATTTAAAATTGTTACGTTTACAAAATGCGTGTAATACTAGCGAAATCGAATCCACCCGAAACTGAAAAACGTGTATCTCTGGTCTTCATGATTGGATCTATTCAGATAAATATTACACGAACCGTTGACTATCGATCCATTGACGAAATAACAAACATGTCTTTCATACTATGTATGTACATGTATACCGTTCTAATAGCAATTTAGGCCTCTATTCAAATCAGCTTTAATTCTTTCCGCTGACTGGCTAAACTATTTTCGGGTGTGAATAATACCGGGGCACGGCATAGCAACTACTTCTGATGGCCGATCGTATCTTCACCCCGAACGGTGGAAATGCATGAAATAGATAAGGGCGAATCATATTAGGGCACCGTGGCTACTCATCTAAAATGAATAGGTAAGTATTGTATCAGATTACGATAGAATAAGATACATCTGTAACGGGGTGGATATAATTTATCAAGGAAACATGCATAATTTTAATTTCTTAGACAATGTCCATACATATAAAACAGACTAAAAATAGTTTGAGAACGTTAATCCTTGAAATTCATGTTTGGATCACGATTATTAATACCTGTATGTTTTATTGCATTGATAAGGTTTTTACTAATTTTTTTGTAATTCGCCACCAGATGACACTGCCCCGTTTCAGCTTTTTTACTGTAATTAATTAGAAATAATGTTTTCTGTATGTTCTCCATTCGGCATTATAATACAACTCACATTAAAAAATTGTTAAAAACTAGTTAGAATTAAATTGTGAAGACTATTTCTTGCAGATGATCCTTAATGGACTGAAGTGATGACTATTATTAGGAATAACTATCATTATAACTATTGATGATACTAAAAATAGGCAGACCAAATACCGGTTGGGTATGAAAAATTAAAAATATGACTAACGATTTCTACTATTCAGATACTAGAGTTCTTAGAAATCTTCAGTCGCTTTCACAGAATAAATATATTGACAAACAAATATAAGGTATAATAAAATGGTACGAAAACAAAATATACCGCCCAACACGGTGAACATAAAAGAGTAAGTGACACAAATATTTTCGAGAATACATGCAAACGATAAATTCTGTTCACAAATCCAACAAATGCGTTCGCGCGAAACGGGCGTGATGTGATGTATGCCATTTACTGTAAAATTAGTTGTGTTATCTGTGCATTATATCTATTTATAAACTTAACCATCAAATATACTTATCCTGATATTAATTGACATTTGCAGTCCATGACCTCTACAGATACACGCATTAGAAACAATCTGCATCAGTTTTATGACGAGATTAACGAAAACAAATTTTTATATAAGTTAAAAAAAACTCGGAATATAAAACACATTTCATAATTTGTTTGTTTAATTTTAATATCAAATTAGTTGTTACAAGTAAATTTTTATTTTTAATCATTGAATGTTTAATATCTCATATTGTCTCATAATTATAAAGACTTAAAAACTATTCAATGAAATACGGAAAAGATCGGCTGCGAAAACTGTTGTCTATAAACTTTATCTATGTACAAATGAAATGTAGGTCATGGCGGGCCTAAATTGCAAGACAATTTTACTCGAACATTAAAAACTATAAAGAAATTTTCTTCCTAGAATACATTAAATAAAATGAGCAATTTATATTATTTTGCCTCATAATTAATGGTATTAATTTAAGGTCTTAGTAGTTTTATTAGTATAATAAACATGTCATGCCTTGATGCTACTATATACATGCTCCTTCAGCTGTGTAACCTACATTACGAAGTTAACGAGAGATTCGTGATCGCGATTTCACTTTGACAATTCAATGAATTCTATTTCTCCGCAACGCATATGCACCCGTTGTATATCGAAGTACTTGGCTTTTACTATAGCTTGTCCAGTGCAATTTCTTTTGCAAGCTAAGCAAGCTAGCGAACGGTTGATTTGATCATTCTTGACTTACACAACTCAAAGCAAGTCGCAGCTACCTTGCCGACCTTTAAATAAGCAGTAAACTGTTTTTATTATAGGCGTCCAAATCGTATCGGTCCGGAAGTACCGCTGCTGACAACTGATTCCACAGAGAAATTGCGTGTGGTAAAAGTTGCGTTTTCTTTGGAAAATTGTCGATCATCCAAGCTTTGCGGATGGAATTGGCTTGTCATGCACTGCCCTTTTATGCTTGCATCTGTGAAGTCCGGATCTAGTATTTTAGAAGCGACATTTTTTTTTTATATTTTACAATTGTTTGTCTTGGACTAGCAATAAGGAATTCAATTATTGAGTTTTGATTAAACATCTGCGTTTTTATAAACCTTTGAAATTTTTGTTTTATTGTTAGTAGTTATAAACATTACATAATTAATGTTATATTAGTGTTTATTATCTTTTTTATCCAAAAGTAAACTTTAACTCGACGTTTAAATGTATAGATAAAAAACTCTCATAAAGATTTAAATTACAGGCACAGTTAACTAAATATAGTGTGGCTGTTCAAAAAGCACTATTTATTTGAATTTCTCTGCATGAAATAAATACATGTTTTAATTTTATAGATATAAATAAACAATATTCAGAAGTAATAGACGAGATGTATACGCTCATACATAACAGGTTACTTTCAAATCGTTCAGCTTATATATGTTACTGCAAATACATTCTTACGTTAACAATGAGTAATAAAACTAAGAAAGAATATATTAAGTATTCCGTCCATTCTATGATATTATTGATTTATATCTTGTACTGTTGCATTATTCAGTTGGAGAAAGTAGTTATTTGCACTGTCGAACGTGAGAAAGAAAATAAATTGTTGCCGATGCCTTTAAAGTTTCACAGGTATTAACGAATTTCCGACATTTATTTTTATTTACACTATAGTGATAAATATTGTAAAAACAAATCATTTTTGTATCATTAATGTGGTAATTTAATACATTAACTAAGTACACACTACAATAATACACCACTAAGTCACGAAGCTTATTTATTACTATTTTTAGGTTTAACCGCTTCCGTGGACCAGAAGTTTATATTTTGCCTTAACACGGAAATCCCGGGCTCGATTCCTGGCCCTGATAAATAGTGGAGTTTGTGTTGTAGTGGAGTTTCGAATGTTTTATTGTCTGTGGAGACACGGCTGTACCAGTGTACGCCTTTATATTATTTATTATCTATGGAGAGTTTGATGGTAAAAACATTAGTGATGTAATGAGTTTTTTTTGGTTCGAAATTGTAAATTGAAATAACAAAGAAATTAGTTATTCTTTTTTTGAAGGAGCATGTAAAAGGTTTTAGGCTTTTTTGAACCCGCCTGACTAACTACCACACTCAATGTAAATCTGCTGACATAGCAACATTGCTGTGTTCCGAAGTACACACATGCGAGAGCTAGAAATATTCTGGGCGAACACACTTCACCATCTGCTGTCTTATTGTTACTTAACATCAAGTGAAAAATTTTATTGATGATTCCAACTTCACGCTGTTCGTGAAAAAGCATTTCTAGAAGATAAATGACGTCATAATTAAGCGTACAGATTGTCCCGTAGCTATAAGCGTAAACGTGAAAGGTAAACACACTATAGTTTGTATAGTAAGATAAACATTTTCCTTAAGCTTAAGTTTTTAACATGATAATCGCCGATGACGGTGATCTCATTGTTTCGAAACAATGAAAAACGTAAATTATATATAAGTACAAAATAAAATATTTTATCGTGTCTTATTTAATAGTTATACAAATATTTGTTGCGTAAATTAATTAAATATATTTAATAAGTGTTAAGATTATTTGGATTTGTGCAAAAACACTAAACTAACGAAGCATAATAAGCCATACTGGAACCCGTAGAAGTCAACAAACCTAAATAGATTAGTCGACCTGCGGTCATCAAAATCTATAGTGGATACTAATATTTTCATGTCACATTGATAATATATTTCGTATTTAGTTAATTTGAGACAAATTATAACTAAAAATTCTTGGAAAAACCGATAAACTAATTACTTTGCAGTCTACTAATTTTTATAAATATTATGATGTGACGGTCAATTTGTTTTGTAAATGTTATTTGTATAGTGTTGTGGGTTTTATTCTTGTACGTAAAAATTACTTACCTAATATATATTTGTTCAGATTTTAAGTTCTAGTAGTTTTCTATCTTATAGTCTATGTTATAATTTATAAAATTGTTCGCGTTACAAAGTGAGAACTTGTTTTTTTTCGTGGCGGAATTATCTCTTACGTTGTGGGAATAAAGAAGGGGTTTTGCTGAAACCTTACCGGCTACAATCCGATGGAAGTAGGATCATTACGCTATTTGACAGAACTTCGTGAATCCCTTCGCATAAAAAATCAAACTAGGGTCGCCTATGCACTATTACTACTATGAGTTCATAGCTTATTTTTTTATACATATTAAACATAAATTATCCTAGTACTCCCAATGTGTACAGCAGTAGTAAGTAATATATTCGATCTCGGATCGTTTCCAAAGTGATATTTAAATTTATTTAACCTGTCCTCGAACTCACGCAAAAAATTAAAACTGTAATAATTTCCACGCTGCAATGATTAACAACGATATGATTTATACTATAGAATACTTTTACGAAATTAACAATGTGCTGGCAAATAGTAAATTGTATCAAATAGATTGCATGATAGCCAACTTACCCAATCAAGCGGGCAACTGTTACGGTTAAAGTAGTGTCAGGGACGTAGTGTGCGCTCACAAAATGTGACATACGATCCACCTTGTATGTAATTTTACACCTGATGTCAATGTTTTAAAGAAAGGCCAGTTCTCAGAAGATGTTATCCATTTACACTTTATTTTTTGATCGATTGAAACTAATATAATTGTAATCACAAGTGCCAAAATTCTTTATTTAAAAATAATAAAATAAGTATTTATACTGATAGCAGAGATATTTTTAATATTGTTTTAAAAATAAAGAAATTTTCAGGGCTTTTTACGTAATTTTAAATGTATTCCATGATCATGTGGTTTGTTAATATTAATTACAAATTATGTTACTATGTACTTGTCCGAATATATTCAGTTGTTAATTACCAAATTTAATGTCGTAGGTATTAGAAAGGCTACTAAAATATTACCAAACAAAGTCGTTCAGACTCGATTCGTTTCGGATAAGCACGTGTGAAACAAAATGTAATACTTATTATTCAAAAGCTTCTTTATATGCGAGTACTAAAATTATTTAATCAGCCGTTTACTTTGAATAGACTTTAGTGTGCATATGCTCTATGTAATGGCCTAATTTATAAATATTTTACATTATATATATTTATTGTATTGATTCATCTTATTGTATTGACATAAGCTTTAATAAAGAGTAAAGGTGAGGATTTAAATAGATTCACAGGATGTGTCCTTATGACGAAATAAAGTTCGACAAAAGTTCTGGATGTTAGAATTCTTTTTTTATGACAACATTGTTTAATATAATTTTTTTTTTCAATAAAATGTCCATAAAGAATAAAATTACCTCATCATTGAAAATAACGCCATGAAATTTAATCTTCTCTTTAATTTTAGTACTCTTTTTTTTAGCAAAAAACAAGAACCAGAAAACGGGGTTTCCAATTTTATTATAAAATAGTTTTTTTACTTTTCTGGTACAGCCCATTGTTAAATAAATAAGTGAAACAATTCAGACGTTAAGTCCAAATCGGACTTAGTACGGAAATTAGTACGATTGCTATATTTGTCTATGTATTGATACGATGAACGCGATATCGTGTAGTGTAAAAATTCCAACTTAAGACACACGAAAACCTTCTAGTTTTATTGCATTGTTATGTTAATATATTAAAATTACAATGTAATGGTTCACCATCCATGTATCTGGGCCATCAACTCCGGTTCCTAAAAATTCACCAAGGGTTAGGTGACCGACGCGTGCTATAATTTTTAACAGTATCTTAAAAAATCTAACACCACAATTTTATCTCTTAAAATGTGTATTTTATTTTATTTTATTTTTTAATAGACCCTGCCATCACAAAGTTTATCCTAAACCTATATTGAAGTAAAATATAAATTGATGATTCGCAAACACATGTATTACATAGGTAATATATCTGTTGATAAATTCAAACTGAAACACATGCATTCATTTTGACTATTTTTAACATTTATAGTTATTTTTTAAATTATTTACTTAAATTTTATACGAAATTAAAAGATAAAACACTACATTTTCATTGAAAAAATTAAAACAATTCAAAAGTACAGTTTAAAATGAAACTGAATTGATGTTTATAAGATTTAAGATTTATATTAATTCATCGTCCTATTTTAACAACTTTTTAAGTGGAGTTTATATGAAAAAGGTTAATGCTCACCCTGGAATAAAACAACCGTTTGGCTGTGATAAATAATTCTGCCTCTCGCGACCGCTAACATCAACCCACATGATTTTTTTAACTTGTTTATATTACGACTATATAATAAAACGGCATCGTTTACTACAACGCTCCTAACGTTTGCCCGCCAAGCGGCGGTTTCCAAGACTAATGGTCGGAAAAATTAACATCTTGCTACTGAGGTACTATCTAGGAAAAGTTGTGATTTTCAGTTTTATTGCGCGCGCATCTTAATTACCTTACAATAAAACTCAAATTAACCTAATTTATAAAGTTATTAAATTATTGAAGCTTTTGACTGTTTAGTTTGCGTATTCAAAAAATTCCAGAGGAAATAATATAATTCTGTATAACATCAAAATATTTAGGATGGTTTTATTTTTAAAAAAAATTATGTAAGGAGAATAACATTGTTTATTTTGTCAAGTACAAAATTTTAATGTCAATAGCGATTGCGGCAATTAGTATATTTTTAACAGTACTAACAGACAATATTTGTACATTATGATCAAATTTTTTTCGTTCCGCGATTAATTGACTATTTTCTTTTAATAAAGACCGAACATTGAATTTCAAATAGTTGTCGATATTTCTATATTTTGAAATAGATTGCTTTACACGAAATATTATGTTTTACCGAAATATTATTGATTATCTTTCTAATTTTGTCTATGGTCCTCATCTGTCATTGACAGTTCATTTCGCTTCATTTTTTATCTATGTAAAATAGTGTTGTGAGTCAGTCTTTTCGTCGGCGTTCTGCGTTAGTTCTTGTGATATCGTGTTTTAAAATTTATCACTGAAGAAGTACAAATAATGTAAAATGGCCATAAATTTAGAAAAACATCGGGAAGCATTAGTTGCTGCGTGGAAGGATGTTTTAGATGAAAAAACTGACACAAACTGGTAAGTTTATGGATTCAACATACGACCTATATACTAGTGAAATTAAGTAAACAGTAATTTCGTAATGAATTTATAAGACCAGTGTAAAATTAACTTAATAAGTTTTTGTATTGATTTTTTAAATATATTAAAAAGCAATTATAATTACATTCATATATATAATTACATGCAAATATATTTATTTAGTTTGGATCTATAAACAAAGTTAGCGAAAATCATTTAACTATATAAAATTAATTTTAACAAATTAAGTTTCTGCTATATGGTCCTATTTTTGACCTTCAAGAGATACCTTAAAACTTTTTTAAATGTTATTTAAATTTTCCTTTAAATGTTACAACAAAGTTTCTACAGGTATATTAATCCACATTCTTTAAAAAAATCACATTATTATTATTGCATTAAATGGTGATGAGAAATTTGATAACTAACTTGATTATAGCTATGAAATGATTTAAACAATGACTTTCAAGTGTGTGAAAAATTTAATTAGATGCAGTTAAGCATACAACATTCACTAAACCAAATGAGTGAATGTTGTACAATCACTCATTACCTCATATTGGACTGGAAAAACCTGTATAATTAAATAACAAACATATTATCATATGATCTACCCCAAAATATTGTAATGTACGGGTATTGCTTTTATTATACTACTATATCAAAATTTGGTGATAATAATGTATACTTTAATTGCTAGATCATATTAATAATGTAAAGTATTTTTGTACAAAATATCTCTGTGAAGCCCTACAAAGTTAAGTAATTATGAAATATTTTACTTCCATTTATTGTCAACTAATAAATTATAGAAGAATAAAACATTTTAGAAATATATGTAAAATTGTGCTGTATAATAAATTACAAAAGTGAAATTCTTGTAAAATAGTCATATTTATTTATATATATAATAAGTAGTCACTCAGCAGACATGTTTTCAGTCCCAGTTTTGAACTTAGAAATCATTCTGAATTTGAAATCATATTTGGATTATTATGATGATTGTACACCTTAATTCATACCATTCTCTTAAGTGAGTTTAAAATGGATATAATCTTAGATAAGATATAATATGTAGTGTTTGTCTCAAATAATATAAGAACCATAAAATTTTAACATGGGAATACTTTAAAATAAAAAATTGTATCAATAAAATACAAATTGTTTATTTAATGCCAAATATAAGAATTTATTTCAAGAATTGTTGTACATTATATACTCATGTTGCACTCTGGTTGCCACTGTTAATTTTGTTAATTGTATCTTTTTTACAATGTTATATGGACTTTTACAATAAGAAACTAAAATTTGATGTTACAGTATAACTTGCACATCTTGTCTAAATCTGGAAGTATACATTTTTTTATGTTATCAAAGTTTTTAAAGCCTCTTCTGAAAAAATTGCATTTCTGCATAATTTACAGTTTTACACTGGGGTGGCAAAATAATGAACATAACTTATTAAACCATTTCAGAAAATTAGTTTATGCAATAATTCCTTGGAATCAATTTTATTTTTTGTGTGAAATATTTAATGTTTACTTTATAAATATCATGCAGAATGATTGATAGTTTCTTTTAATTATCAAGAGGAATTATCAATCGTTTTGAGTGTTGGTTTATATAATTTAAAATCATAGCTTTGTATAAATTTTGCACATATGGTGTGCAACCGGTCTCTAATGGGTTAATAGATACGTAATGTAATACACATGTTATATAACAATAAATATCAATAGTTGTAACAATATGACATGTTAACATGAAATATGTTAAATGTTTTTAATGTAATGCATATTTGCAATTGAAGTCAACTGACTATAATAGAAATGTAATTGTAACAAACAGTTGAACAAGTTCAATAAATGGATATGACATCACCATGCAACCAGTTGGCATATAATAAATATTTCTGACATTAGTTGACACAAGACTAAGGATTGTAATGTCCAAAGTAAAAAGTGATAAGGTAGTTCGATGACCTTGAAACTACGTTGTCAATCTGTTAACTAACATTATTGCTGTAAACCAATGATTTTAAAGACCGTTAAAGTCTTTTAGTCATTTTGGAATGCGATATTATAAGTGTTACTGAAATATTTCACAGTTACAAGCCTTACTCAATAATTTGGTGCAAGAATTTTCTTGTTTAACATGTACATATAGTTTTTAATTTATTATGTCGGTTATGGGCTAACACTTGGCCTCGTTATGATCTAATGTTAAGTGACGATGGGGCCGTAGATGGAGAGGCGTGATCGCCCAGAATACATCTGGCTCTCACAGTTATGAATACCGGAACACAGTAATGGTATTATGGCGTCAGTGGGACATAAGGGTGGTAGCTAGCAAGGTGGGTAAGAAAAACCCTACCACCATTCAGACTCTACTGCTCTTGTGGCTCGGGATCGAATCCGGGACCTCTGCGTTACAAGGCAAGCGGTTAAACCACTGCGCCACGCAGGCAGACAAATTAAAATGCAAAGTCAATAACAATTAAAATTAAATTTAATGCCATTTGAAAACAATCAAATAAGTATTTGTAGAAATAACATTTATCATAGTCTCTGACGAACTGTGCGGAATTTTGTATTCTAGAGCATGTATACTATTTATTTACAAAGCCTACTAGAACTGAGCATGATGAAAGAATCAATCTTCTGAAGTCCCTCAACGTTGGCCTACTTAATTAAATATCGTCACATCTATGCAGCGAACCAGTGAAAAGTTTATTTTCATTTATGGTGAGACTACTTTGTAATTAGCTCTGAGTTACGAAGAACAAGTAATGAGTGAGCTGATACGAACATTTTGCGCTTTTGCTCTAAAAAAAATTAAGAAAAAGTCACACATCTACATATTGTGCGCCTATATGGAACATTGCATTATTTTTTATTACTAAACGCATTACCATGTTAAACTGGAATCGTCGAGGCGTGAATCATCAAGATCGATTTACTTTGTCTGTTCAGCATTGGTGAAGGCAAAAATAGTTCGTTTAGATTTTGTTGTGACATTAACAGATATATTTTTTCTTATTCCATAATCACTCTGAAGTCTTATACCCAAAGTATGAAATAATGATAGGTAACTTAACAATTACAAAAATACAGTTACGTAAAATACAGTTGTACCACAATAATAATTAATATATCAATAAATTGGCGACGTCTAGACGGACAATATAACAGCTGATGTATATGTATATGTCTCAAGCGAATCTCATTTTTAACTTCAACTCTCACCAGACGATATTGTTCACGATAATTTCGACTGCGCCTACTACTTCCGTTTTCAATCATACGTATTAACAGCGTATATTAACACGCTCTTTTTATTAAGTGCAATGAACTCTTGTGTAGACAAATGGACTGTAAGTGATCATTAACTAATATGAAAGTCCAACTGATGGATTTAATGTGTGTAATAACAAAATCAAAAACAAATAAAAAAAACTATTCGTTTTTATTAAATGTATCGGCATGGGACTCCGACTATTAGAAGAGGAAGATTTTCTAGATGGTTCCAGGCATATTTTTTGACTTCTATAAACTCTCCATTTTTTTAATTGCGATTTTTGTCGGCATTCAAAACGAATATTGAATTTTTATTTGTGAGAATTTTTGAGATCATGATATAATATATACTGTGTTCTATTAATAATTTCATGTAAATATGTATATATGAAATTTCTACAATTGTTGATTCAATTGAGTATCAATATAATAATCAAACGAAAATACCTGAATCTATACTCAAACATTAAATTTCATTTTAATGTTTATTGTATGCTTTAACCCTTAATGATGAGAAGAAAGTTATTAAGGGGAAATTGTGTTCTTTTAATTTTCTTTATCATTTATTTATTTTTACCAAAGTAAGGTACTAAAGGGCTGTTTAAAACTAAAGGCCTTTCTCCCAGTGTCGATCTTGTGTATAAAACGTAAGGGTGCCGTGTTATATAAAAGAATGTGTTACGTATAATTTATTCAGAGTCGTCTTCTCAGGGCCCTATTCGGCTACGAAGGCTTGACGAACGATCTGAGGTTCGTGAGCAAAGGTGATGGCGGACTGACGGAGTTGATAGACGACTTCAACAGTGGGAAAATACAGTACGCCTTCCTCAAAGTTGACGTACCCAACGGCAGCATATCGAAATATGTACTAATCAACTGGCAGGTGAGAATGTGAGATTAGATAGCGCACTTATCTATTATTTAAATGTGTTCTATGATCGAATTCGTGTAGTTTTTTTTTTTTTATTTTGTTGACGAATACTAGTCTTATTCAAAATATCGTTATGATTGTTGAATATGAAATAGGAACGCATTATCAAATTTTGGACTCTATGGGTACTACTCAGAAATTATTTTCAGCCAAAATAACTGGTTTTCTTTCATATTACGTTACAAATATTTTATACCGCAAGACATTTTATTACATCGTAAAGTACAGAGTTTAATGACAACGCATAATCAAAAACGTGAAAAACGATAATCAACACTAGTTATTGAAAGATTAAAGCTGTGTTTAATCTCAATAACTAGAATGTAGATTTCTTTTAAGATTGAATTTGCCTAACTCGCACTGCGAAATTCCGTACCATAAACTCCAATATAATCACGTTTCTTGTGAATTTGTTATTATTTTAATTAATTGTAATGGTCGCCGCGATACAAATACAAAAAAACATTTTTTTGAGACTTTAAGTTTTCTACGTATTACGGTTTATAAGATACATTCCGCTAACAGACAGATACAGAGTGGTACGGAGGGCGGAGGCTTAGTCATAGGGCTCCAGTTGTCACCCTTTGGGTGCGGAACCCTAAAGAGTAAAAACATCAGTTGCGTTTCGTACATATTTCATTCGGTTCCCGCCATCCGCGCCTCACGTGTTGCAATCCTTGACCGTTTTATAACGAGACAAACAAGTGAGCCCGCTTAAGATGCATCACAGATGTTGTAGTCTTTTTTTTTTAAATAACATTGCAATCGCAACAGGTTATGTGGCCAGTTCGATGTATCGTGTCATCATTTATAATGTGCCTAAAGGAATAGAATGAATCAATTTGCCGGCTATAAAAATCCCTTTTTGCGTTCGTATGTCTAGTCTTAGTAACCGAGGCCTATTTAATAACACGGAACCTAATCTTATACTGTTTTCATGATAATAATTATCTTGTAAACTATTTACAAATGAATACGGTTCTCCTTTAAATTGGAATAATTGTGTATATGTAAATGTTAGCTATGTATGTTGTATATGTATACATTTTTTTAAAAGCTTTTCCTTTTTTATCAATGGATATGTTTTTGACGGATATAGCCGTCAGTTGTTGGACCTCGGACGGCTATTACCGTCGCAAGCGACAACGCAAGAATTTTTTAACAACAAAGAAGTTTTGTGCCAGGGCGAAGGCGCGCCCACTGTGCGCAAAGGTACGTGCGCGAACCACGTGAAGCACGTGGCGCAGTTCTTCACCGGCTTCCACTTGACGATGCACGCCAGGACCGAGGACGACCTCGACGAGAGGGTCATCCTGGACAAGCTGGCCAAGGCTGGCTCCGCCTTCAATTTTAAGACCAGCAGGCAGGAGGAAGTACCGCCGAGCGGGCCCGTCGGCACCGCCTATAGAAAAGTCAATCCAGGTATCCTTTTTTTATTGGTTATGGAATAGCACTTCACCTCGATTACACCTGATGTTAAGTGACAATGGGCCGTAGATGGTGAAGCGCGTTCGCCCAGAATATTTGTGACTCACACATGAATGACTGTCGGAACACAGCAACGTTATTATCGCGGCAGGATAATGTTGAGGGTGGTAGTTAGACAGGCGGGTTCAAAAACCATACCACCATCCAGACTCCTCTACTCCTGTAGCCTGGGAATTGAATCCGGACCCTGTTACAAGGCAAGCGGTTAAACCACCGAGTGACAAGGCAGTCAATATATATCTCTCTTTGGGACAGTTTTTACTCATTAAATTCTGATCCCAAGATAAGTAGCCAAGCAGTACCTGTAGTGAACATTATCAGAGACTGATATATTTACATACATATTTTTACGTTAATACTTAAATATAATATACAAATATAAAATAACGGTTACAAAATTTTACATAGTGTTACTAAATCAAAAGAGATTTATCTCTTAATAACAGTGCCACCTGTTGACAAAACGTTAAACTATTAACTCATTGCGTACTTGTGAAGAGACATCTCGTTTTTAAAAAATCGAAGCTTTAAGTTTACGTATACTTTATTTTTTTTTGAATCAATCGAAAAGTTAAAATATAATTAAATACAAATTAGAAATGTACGTATCGGTTTTCTATTTTTCTTATTACTGGATAAATATAATTCTAAAGCAGCGGTCGTCGATTTTTTTATAGCTCACGTACCAGTCAATTTGTGATTAAAATACTGCGGACCAGTAATAGAATTTTTTAAATCTTAATTACATTTATTTAAAAAAAATTGTGACTAAACACGTTTTAACCGAAGCTTTTTCTGGTGATTTTATGAACGGCGTGAAAGAAACGACTAGTCGTTCGTTCATCTGGCGGTACTTCCTTGCTTCAGTATGTTTACCGTTATCACTTTGTCTCTTCACGAGTATATAATATAAAGTAAGGTTTTTAAATAAAATTTATAAATATTTGTGGACCACCGGTGGTCCACCCCGCCAGGTGAATACAATGCCCATGGAACACCGGTGGTCTATTCAGGGTAGAACGTGTTAAGATTATATGAAATGTGTCTAGAAAGTTTTTATAACTTTCACATGTTGTTATGAATTGAATCGTTTTAATGCATATTAAAACATAGCGCGATGAGTAAGTAGTTTACACATTTTACCGGCGTAACACCATTTCGGCAACCGCTGTCCTAAAGCGTGCGAAAATGTGGCCGGCATTGGGTGGCGCGTTGAACACGGCGACCGTCGTACGCATTGTGTTAAACGATTCGTACGAATTGAGCAATAAGTACGAACGGTTGTATCATCTGTACAATAAGAGTTTGGTGATTTGTACAGTTGAGGTACCCACATAATCTATTTGAAAATATTTATTTGTTTAATTATTAAAATACAGTCGATGGTTCATTATATATTTAAATGAGTCGGCAATGCGTCTGTTACTAACCTGATATTTCGATTGTCATCACTTACTATAACGTGAAATGCTTGTTCTTCTCTATACCTAAAAAGGTGTTATTTAAAGTTCGTTATGTTTATAATGATAATGCACACACTTATACCTCCTCCTATTTAGCGGAAATATGTTCTGCTACATATTGTATAACTAATAAATATTCATGAATAATACAATTACATATCTCTATAGTTTAAACAAGAATACGTTTGTGATACATAATTTATAAAAATCAAAGTTTATAAACAATAAAAGCTTGCGTATAGCATGCTTTTATAGGTTATGTATAAATTATTGCGCCATCGCTAAAATGGTTATTGATTGAAAACTTTTCCCATTGAAAGGGATGCAGTGATTCAATCTATTTAATACGATTGATTCAGAATATAATTTATTGACGATATCTCGTTTTTGCCGGCTTACATATACGTCATTGGTAAAATTCTGTGATCCACGAGGAAGATGCATTCTTCAACAATTTTGACACTATTAACAGATTATATAAATGTATATTACGGTAATTTACACAATTAAATTTTAATTGAATTCAATTGTACAAACGTTTGGTCGGTAGTAATCGATGTATAATTTTAATTACTAGAAGTAAATCGATAAGATAATAAAAAAAATCTTAATACGAAATTATCAGATTTCCTTATAATTTATAATTACGTTAGGGCAATAAACAAATATGGTTGACGTAAATAAATAAAAATAAATGTTCGTCACTATGCATATCCTTGACACGCGCCACAATCATTTTCATGGGTATTTTCTGTCTTTTTGTATGTGTTCAAATACTGAAAATCCTACAGAGCGAATTTTCTGACAGGAAGAAGAAAATATTATTGTGGACTTAAAAGTGCAAAAGTCTTCTAAATACTTTATTTCCTTAAAAATTGGTGTATTCCTGTTAATAGTAGATCTCGTGAAAATTACTGTGTAGTTACCACAGCAAGTACTTATGGCGCCTTGCAGCCATGAAGTGCGTGTTTCGTTTTGCAAATG